>NW_025574194.1:0-31938 GCF_020424385.1 Procambarus clarkii
CTGTCATGCTGACTGTCATGCTGCCATGCTGCCACTGTCATGCTGACTGTCATGCTGCTCATGCTGACTGTCATGCTGCCATGCTGACTGTCATGCTGCCATGCTGACTGTCATGCTGCCATGCTGACTGTCATGCTGACTGTCATGCTGCCATGCTGACTGCCATGCTGACTGTCATGCTGCCATGCTGACTGTCATGCTGACTGTCATGCTGCCATGCTGACTGTCATGCTGACTGTCATGCTGCCATGCTGACTGTCATGCTGACTGTCATGCTGCCATGCTGACTGTCATGCTGACTATCATGCTGACTGTCATGCTGACTGTCATGCTGTCTGACTGTCATGCTGCCATGCTGACTGTCATGCTGTGCTGACTGTCATGCTGCCATGCTGCCATGCTGACTGTCATGCTGCCATGCTGACTGTCATGCTGCCATGCTGACTGTCATGCTGACTGCCATGCTGACTGTCATGCGGACTGTCATGCTGCCATGCTGACTGCCATGCTGACTGTCATGCTGACTGCCATGCTGACAGTCTTCCTCAACACCTTGAGTAATTGAAATATGATTCCCAATTTCCGTAGAATTTAATTGTATTCCAACGATGTCGAATGTTTGGCAGTCCAACCCTCCCTACACCCCCACCACCCCAACCCTCCCCACCACCCCCACACCCACCCCAACCCTCCCCACCACCCCCACACCCACCCCAACCCCCCCACCACCCCCACACCCACCCCAACCCTCCCCACCACCCCCACACCCACCCCAACCCTCCCCACCACCCCCACACCCACCCCAACCATCCCCACCACCCCCACACCCACCCCAACCCTCCCCACCACCCCCACACCCCCCCAACCCTCCCCACCACCCCCACACCCACCCCAACCCTCCCCACCACCCCACCACCCACCCCAACCCTCCCCACCACCCCCCCACCCACCCCAACCATCCCCACCACCCCCA
The DNA here is from genome assembly GCF_020424385.1 of Procambarus clarkii. NCBI lineage: Eukaryota > Metazoa > Arthropoda > Malacostraca > Decapoda > Cambaridae > Procambarus > Procambarus clarkii. The sequence continues at coordinate 974 of NW_025574194.1, forward strand.
CACCCACCCCAACCCTCCCCACCACCCCCACACCCACCCCAACCCTCCCCACCACCCCCACACCCACCCCAACCCTCCCCACCACCCCCACACCCACCCCAACCATCCCCACCACCCCCACACCCACCCCAACCCTCCCCACCACCCCCACACCCACCCCAACCCTCCCCACCACCCCCACACCCACCCCAACCATCCACCACCCCCCCCCACACCCACCCCAACCCTCCCCACCACCCCCCCCACACCCACCCCAACCCTCCCCACCACCCCCACACCCACCCCAACCCTCCCCACCACCCCCACACCCACCCCAACCATCCCCACCACCCCCACACCCACCCCAACCCTCCCCACCACCCCCACCCCCACCCCAACCCTCCCCACCACCCCCACACCCACCCCAACCATCCCCACCACCCCCACCACCCCCCCCACCCCCCCCCCCCCCCCCCACCCCCCCCACCCCCCCACCACCACCACCCCACCCACCCCCAACCATCCCCACCACCCCCACACCCACCCCAACCATCCCCACCACCCCCCACCCACCCCCAACCATCCCCCACCCCCCCCACACCCACCCCAACCCTCCCCACCACCCCCACACCCACCCCCCCCATCCCCACCACCCCCACACCCACCCCAACCATCCCCACCACCCCCACACACCCCCCAACCCTCCCCACCACCCCCCCACCCCACCCCAACCATCCCCACCACCCCCACACCCACCCCTGCCCTCCCCCACCACCCCCACACCCACCCCCAACCCTCCCCACCACCTCCACACCCACCCCAACCCTCCCCACCACCCCCACACCCACCCCAACCCTCCCCACCACCCCCACACCCCACCCCAACCCTCCCCACCACCCCCACACCCACCCCAACCATCCCCACCACCCCCACACCCACCCCAACCCTCCCCACCACCCCCACACCCACCCCAACCCTCCCCACCACCCCCACACCCACCCCCAACCCTCCCCACCACCCTCACACCCACCCCAACCATCCCCACCACCCCACACCCACCCCAACCCTCCCCACCACCCTCACACCCACCCCAACCATCCCCACCACCCCCACACCCACCCCTGCCCTCCCCACCACCCTCACACCCACCCCAACCATCCCCCCCCCACACCCACCCCAACCCTCCCTACCACCCTCACACCCACCCCAACCCTCCCCACCACCCCCCACACCCACCCCAACCCTCCCCACAACCCCCACACCCACCCCAACCCTCCCCACCACCCCCACACCCACCCCAACCCTCCCCACCACCCCCCACCCTTACCCACCTACCAGTGAGGGGGGGAGGGTCCTCACGGTGAGGGGCGCCACACACAAGGGTCCTCGTCCCCTCTTAAGTGCTGACTAAATAATGCCCCTCCTCCAGGGGCGGCGCCCCCCACCCCTCCAGGGGCGGCGCCCCCTCCCCACCCCTCCAGGGGCGGCGCCCCCACCCTCCAGGGGGGGCGCCCCGCCCCACCCCTCCAGGGGCAGCGCCCCACCACCCCGGGCCCCGCCCCACCACACCGGGCCCCTCCCCACCACCCCGGGCCCCGCCCCACCACACCGGGCCCCTCCCCACCACCCCGGGCCCCGCCCCACCACACCGGGCCCCGCCCCACCACCCCGGGCCCCACCCCAACACCCCGGGCCCCGCCCCAACACCCCGGGCCCCGCCCCACCACCCCGGGCCCCGCCCCACCACACCGGGCCCCGCCCCACTGCCTCGGGCCCCGCCCCACCACCCCGGGCCCCGTCCCACCCCGGACCCCGCCCCACCACCCCGGGCCCCGCCCCACCACCCCGGGCCCCGCCCCACCGCCCGGTCCCCGCCCCACCACACCGGGCCACGCCCCACCGCCTCGGGCCCCGCCCCACCACCCCGGGCCCCGTCCCACCCCGGACCCCGCCCCACCACCCCGGGCCCCGCCCCACCACCCCGGGCCCCGCCCCACAGCCCCGGGCCCCGCCCCACCACACCGGCCCCGCCCCACCGCCTCGGGCCCCGCCCCACCACCCCGGGCCCCGCCCTACCACACCGGGCCCGCCCCACCTCCTCGGGCCCCGCCCCACCACCCCGGGCCCCGCCCCACAGCCCCGGGCCCCACCCCACCACACCGGGCCCCGCCCCACCGCTTCGGGCCCCGCCCCACCACCCCGGGCCCCGCCCCACCACCCCGGGCCCCGCCCCACCGCCCCGGGCCCCGCCCCACCACCCCGGGCCCGGGCGGCCGAGATATAAGTAACGGTGGTGGGAAGTGTGCCGAGATGAGCGCCAGAGTGCGGTCACTCCACCGCCTCGAGGGCCAGCTATTGTTGTCCCGGCGTCCACTTGGCTGCTGGCTCCCACCCATCCCTGGTGCTGGGCCCCCACCACACCCCTCCCTGGTGGTGGGCCCCCACCACACCCCTCCCTGGTGCTGGGCCCCCACCACACCCCTCCCTGGTGCTGGGCCCCCACCACACCCCTCCCTGGGCCCCCACCACACCCTCCCCCTCACCACATACTAAGGGGGCTCTATACTGAGAGAGGAGGCAGCAAACCAAGCCACCTCAGAGGAATATGACCTCACCAGTAATCAAAAGGAATCTGTTGGAGCTGAATGTGACAAAGGCCCTTGGGCCTGATAAAATCTCACCTTGGATACTAACGGAAGGCGCAGAAGCACTAAGTGTGCCACTCTCTGTGGTGTATAACAGGTCACTGGAAACAGGAGACCTGCCTGAAAGTTGGAAGACAGCTAAAGTAATCCCAATATACAAATAGGGTGACAAGCAAGAGGCACTGAACTACAGGCCAGTTTCCCTAACTTGTATACCATGCAAGGTGATGTATGGTGTTGTTGGTCCTGGGGTCGACTCTTGTGCTCCCTGAACGACTGTTGGGTCTCAGAACGACTGTTCGGGTCCCAGAACAACTGTTGAGGTCTCAGAACGACTGTGTGCGTCCCAGAATGACTGTTGAGGTCCCAGAACGACTGTTGGGTCCCAGAACGACTGTTGGGGTCCCAGAACGACTCTTGGGGTCCCAAAACGACTATTGGGGTCCCAGAACGACTGTTGGGGTTTCAGAACGACTGTTGGGGTCCCAGAACGACTCTTGGGTCCCAAAACGACTATTGGGTCCCAGAACGACTGTTGGGGTTTCAGAACGACTGTTGGGGTCCCAGAACGACTGTTGGGTCCCAGGACGACTGTTGGGGTCCCAGGACGACTGTTGGGGTTTCAGAACGACTGTTGGGGTCCCAGAACGACTGTTGGGTCCCAGGACGATTGTTGGGGTATCAGAACGACTGTTGGGGTCCCAGAACGATTGTTGGGGTCCCAGAACGACTGTTCGGGTCCCAGAACGACTGTTGGGGTCTCAGAACGATTGTTGGGGTCCCAGAACGACTGTTGGGGTCCCAGAACGACTGTTGGGGTCCCAGAAAGACTGTTGGGGTCCCAGAACGACTGTTGGGGTCCCAGAAAGACTGTTGGGGTCCCAGAACGACTTTTGGGGTCCCAGAAACTCTGTTGAGGTCCCAGAACGACTGTTGGGGTCCGCGGCCCTCCCCACCACCGGGGGAGAGGTCCGGGCCCTTTTCCAACACTGGGAGAGAGGTCCGGGGCCTCCCCACCACCGGGGGAGAGGTCCGGGGCCCTCGCCACCACCGGGGGAGAGGTCCGGGGCCCTCGCCACCACCGGGGGAGAGGTCCGGGTCCTCGCCACCACCGGGGGAGAGGTCCGGGGCCTCGCCACCACCGGGGGAGAGGTCCGGGTCCCTTTCCAACACTGGGAGAGAGGTCCGGGGCCCTCTCCACCACCGAGAGAGAGGTCCGGGGCCCTCGCCACCACCGGGGGAGAGGTCCGGGCCCCTTTCCAACACTGGGAGAGAGGTCCGGGGCCTCCCCACCACCGGGGAGAGGTCCGGGGCCCTCGCCACCACCGGGGGAGAGGTCCGGGTCCTCGCCACCACCGGGGGAGAGGTCCGGGGCCTCGCCACCACCGGGGGAGAGGTCCGGGGCCTCGCCACCACCGGGGGAGAGGTCTGGGTCCTCGCCACCACCGGGGGAGAGGTCCGGGGCCTCGCCACCACCGGGGAGAGGTCCGGGTCCCTTTCCAACACTGGGAGAGAGGTCCGGGGCCCTCTCCACCACCGAGAGAGAGGTCCGCGGGGCCCTCGCCACCACCGGGGGAGAGGTCCGGGGCCCTCTCCACCACCGGGGGAGAGGTCCGGGTCCTCGCCACCACCGGGGGAGAGGTCCGGGGCCTCGCCACCACCGGGGGAGAGGTCCGGGTCCTCGCCACCACCGGGGAGAGGTCCGGGGCCTCGCCACCACCGGGGGAGAGGTCCGGGTTCTCGCCACCACCGGGGGAGAGGTCCGGGGCCCTCTCCACCACCGAGAGAGAGGTCCGGGGCCCTCTCCACCACCGAGAGAGAGGTCCGGGGCCCTCGCCACCACCGGGGAGAGGTCCGGGGCCCTCTCCACCACCGGGGGAGAGGTCCGGGTCCTCGCCACCACCGGGGGAGAGGTCCGGGGCCTCGCCACCACCGGGGGAGAGGTCCGGGTCCTCGCCACCACCGGGGGAGAGGTCCGGGGCCCTTGCCACCACCGAGAGAGAGAGGTCCGGGGCCTCGCCACCACCGGGGGAGAGGTCCGGGTCCTCGCCACCACCGGGGGAGAGGTCCGGGTCCTCGCCACCACCGGGGGAGAGGTCCGGGGCCTCGCCACCACCGGGGGAGAGGTCCGGGTCCTCGCCACCACCGGGGGAGAGGTCCGGGGCCCTTGCCACCACCGAGAGAGAGAGGTCCGGGGCCTCGCCACCACCGGGGGAGAGGTCCGGGTCCTCGCCACCACCGGGGGAGAGGTCCGGGGCCTCGCCACCACCGGGGGAGAGGTCCGGGTCCTCGCCACCACCGGGAGAAAGGTCCGGGCCCTCGCCACCACCGGGGGAGAGGTCCGGGGCCTCGCCACCACCGGGGGAGAGGTCCGGGGCCTCGCCACCACCGGGGGAGAGGTCCGGGTCCTCGCCACCACCGGGGGAGAGGTCCGAGGCCTCGCCACCACCGGGGGAGAGGTCCGGGTCCTCGCCACCACCGGGGGAGAGGTCCGGGGCCCTCGCCACCACCGAGAGAGAGAGGTCCGGGCCCTCGCCACCACTGGGGGAGAGGTCCGGGGCCTCGCCACCACCGGGGAGCCAGGGCGAGGCGCCTAGTGTACATATATCCCAGGGCTCGACAAGGAAGCATTAACAACCTCGCCTCAATGACCCACAAATCTTCATACATCAGCAGCGGCCAGGAATCGAAGGCAAGAAGAATGCTTCGACACTTCTTGTTACACCAGCTGGTGCCACCTGTGGCCCCACCTGGCCTGGTGCACCAGCTGAGGGCCCACCTGTGGCCCCACCTGGCCTGGTGCACCAGCTGAGGGCCCACCTGTGGTCCCACCTGGCCTGGTGCACCAGCTGAGGGCCCCCTGTGGTCCCACCTGGTGTGGTGCACCAGCTGAGGGCCCCCCCCTGTGGTCCCACCTGGCCTGGTGCACCAGCTGAGGGCCCACCTGTGGTCCCACCTGGCCTGGTGCACCAGCTGAGGCCCACCTGTGGCCCCACCTGGCCTGGTGCACCAGCTGAGGCCCACCTGTGGTCCCACCTGGCCTGGTGCACCAGCTGAGGGCCCACCTGTGTTCCCACCTGGCCTGGTGCACCAGCTGAGGCCCACCTGTGGCCCCACCTGGCCTGGTGCACCAGCTGAGGCCCACCTGTGGTCCCACCTGGCCTGGTGCTCCAGCTGAGGCCCACCTGTGGTCCCACCTGGCCTGGTGCACCAGCTGAGGCCCACCTGTGGCCCCACCTGGCCTGGTGCACCAGCTGAGGGCCCACCTGTGTTCCCACCTGGCCTGGTGCACCAGCTGAGGGCCCACCTGTGGTCCCACCTGGCCTGGTGCACCAGCTGAGGGCCCACCTGTGGTCCCACCTGGCCTGGTGCACCAGCTGAGGGCCCACCTGTGGTCCCACCTGGCCTGGTGCACCAGCTGAGGCCCACCTGTGGTCCCACCTGGCCTGGTGCACCAGCTGAGGCCCACCTGTGGTCCCACCTGGCCTGGTGCACCAGCTGAGGCCCACCTGTGGTCGCACCTGGCCTGGTGCACCAGCTGAGGCCCCCCTGTGGTCCCACCTGGCCTGGTGCACCAGCTGAGGCCCACCTGTGGCCCCACCTGGCCTGGTGCACCAGCTGAGGGCCCACCTGTGTTCCCACCTGGCCTGGTGCACCAGCTGAGGGCCCACCTGTGGTCCCACCTGGCCTGGTGCACCAGCTGAGGGCCCACCTGTGTTCCCACCTGGCCTGGTGCACCAGCTGAGGCCCACCTGTGGTCCCACCTGGCCTGGTGCACCAGCTGAGGGCCCACCTGTGGCCCCACCTGGCCTGGTGCACCAGCTGAGGGCCCACCTGTGGTCCCACCGGGCCTGGTGCACCAGCTGAAGGCCCACCTGTGGTCCCACCTGGCCTGGTGCACCAGCTGAGGGCCCACCTGTGGTCCCACCTGGCCTGGTGCACCAGCTGAGGGCCCACCTGGCCTGGTGCACCAGCTGAGGGCCCACCTGTGTTCCCACCTGGCCTGGTGCACCAGCTGAGGGCCCACTTGTGGTCCCACCTGGCCTGGTGCACCAGCTGAGGGCCCACCTGTGGTCCCACCTGGCCTGGTGTACCAGCTGAGGGCCCACCTGGCCTGGTGCACCAGCTGAGGCCCACCTGTGGTCCCACCTGGCCTGGTGCACCAGCTGAGGCCCACCTGTGGTCCCACCTGGCCTGGTGCACCAGCTGAGGCTCACCTGTGGTCCCACCTGGCCTGGTGCACCAGCTGAGGGCCCACTTGTGGTCCCACCTGGCCTGGTGCACCAGCTGAGGGCCCACCTGTGGTCCCACCTGGCGTGGTGCACCAGCTGAGGGCCCCCTGTGGTCCCACCTGGTGTGGTGCACCAGCTGAGGGCCCCCCCTGTGGCCCCACCTGGCCTGGTGCACCATCTGAGGGCCCCCTGTGGTCCCACCTGGCCTGGTGCACCAGCTGAGGGCCCACCTGGCCTGGTGCACCAGCTGAGGGCCCACCTGTGTGACAGGGAGACTTGTGACATTAATGACAAAAGTCACCAGGATGAGAGAGAGAGGAGGGCAGTAATGAGAGGGAAGGTCCCTGACTGGCGGAGTGTTGCTAGCGGAGTACCACAGGGCTCACGTCTTCTACCAGTAATGTTCATGTCTACATGACCCATCTACCAGAAGGAATATATAATTATATGAACATATTGGCGGGTGATGCTAAGATACTGGGGAGACAGGAGACCAAGATGGCTGTAATGTTATAAGGAAACTGGAAAAGCTGCAAAGGAATGCTACAAAATGGTTTCCAGACTTGATAAACAAAAGTTACTAAGAGAGGCTAGAGGCGTTAACTAGAAGATAGAAGAAAAAGACGTCATATGATCACCACTTACAAAATACTAACAGGAATCAACCAGATTCCTGTTAATACTAACAGGACACAGATTCAAGCTAAGGAAACAAAGGTGCCGAAATAACTTTAGAAAGTTCTCTTCCACAAGGAGAGTGGCAGACGGTTGGAACAAGTTAAGTGAGGTGGTGGTGGAGGCCAAGACTGTCAGTAGTTTCACAGTGTTATATGACAAAGAGTGCTGGGAAGACGGGACACCACGAGCGTGGCTCTCATCCTGTAACTACACTTAGGTAATTACACTTAGGTAATTACACACACACGGGATATCACCATGGGTACTGAAAGAGTGTGCAGAGGCACTTTGCTTGCCACTCTCCATAGTGTATAGTAGGTCACTGGAGACGGGAGACCTACCAGAAATATGGAAGACGGCGAATGTGGTCCCAATATACAAAAAGGGCGACAGACAAGAGGCACTGAACTACAGGCCAGTGTCCTTAACTTGTATACCATGCAAGGTGATGGAGAAGATCGTGAGAAAAAACCTAGTAACACATCTGGAGAGAAGAGACTTCGTGACAACCCATCAACATGGGTTCAGGGAGGGTAAATCTTGCCTGACTGGCTTAATAGAATTCTACGACCAGGTGACAAAGATTAAGCAAGAAAGAGAAGGATGGGCGGAATGCATTTTCTTGGATTGTCGGAAAGCCTTTGACACAGTACCGCATAAGAGGCTGGTACATAAGGTGGAGAGACAGGCAGGTGTAGCTGGTAAGGTGTTCCAGTGGATAAGGGAGCACCTAAGCAATAGGAAGCAGAGAGTTACAGTGAGGGGGTGAGACCTAAGATTGGCGTGAAGTCACCAGTGGAGTCCCACAGGGCTCTGTACTCGGTCCTATCTTGTTTCTGATATATGTAAATGATCTCCCGGAGGGTATAGACTCATTCCTCTCAATGTTTGCTGACGACGCCAAAATTATGAGAATTATTAAGGCAGAAGAGGACAGCTTGAGGCTTCAAGAAGACCTAGACAAGCTGAAGGAATGGTCGAACAAATGCTAGCTAGAGTTTAACCCAAGCAAATGTAATGTAATGAAGATAGGCGTAGGGATCAGGAGACCAGATACAAGGTATCATCTGGGAGATGAAATTCTTCAAGAGTCAGAGAAAGAAAGACTTGGGGGTTGATATCACGCCAACCCGTCTCCTGCAGCCCGTATCAAGAGGATAACATCAGCGGCATATGCCAGGCTGGCCAACATACGAACGGCATTCAGAAACTTGTGTAAAGAATCATTCAGAACTTTGTATACCACATATGTCAGGCCAATCCTGGAGTATGCAGCCCCAGCATCTAGTCAAAGATAAGACCAGACTGGAAAAGGTTCAAAGGATGCCACCAGACGAGTACCCGAGCTGAGAGGTATGAGCTACGGCGAGAGGCTACGGGAATTAAACCTCACTTCGCTGGAAGACAGAAGAGTTAGGGGGGACATGATCACCACATTCAAGATTCTGAAGGGAATTGATAGGGTAGATAAAGACAGGCTATTTGACACAAGGGGCAAACGCACAAGGGACACAGGTGGAAACTGAGTGCCCAAATAAGCCACAGAGATATTAGAAAGAACGTTTTTCGTGTCAGAGTGGTTGACAAATGGAATGCATTAGGCAGTGATGTGGTGGAGGCTGACTCTATACACAGTTTCAAGTGTAGATATGATAGAGCCCAATAGGCTCAGGAACCTGTACACAAGTTGATTGACCGTTGAGAGACGGGACCAAAGAGCCAGAGCTCAACCCCCGCAAGCACAATTAGGTGAGTACACACACACACACACACACACACACACACACACACACACACACACACACACACACACACACACACACACACACACACACACACACACACACACACAGTAGTGCCTTACGACACTAGAAAGAAGAAGGGAGAGGGGGGACATGATAGGAACGTATAAGATACTCAGAGGGATTGACAGAGTGGACATAGACGAAATGTTCACACGGAATAGTAACAGAACGAGGGGACATGGATGGAAGCTTGAAACTCAGATGAGTCACAGAGATATTAGGAAGTTTTCTTTTAGCGCGAGAGTAGTGGGAAAATGGAATGCACTTCAGGAACAGGTTGTGGAAGCAAATACTATTCATAATTTTAAAACCAGGTATGATAGGGAAATGGGACAGGAGTCATTGCTGTAAACAACCGATGCTCGAGAGGCGGGATCCAAGAGTCAATGCTCGATCCTGCAGACACAACTAGGTGAGTACACACACACACACACACACACACACCTAACCGATTTCCGACATAAGAGAAATCGGTTTTGAGGCCCAAGTAGGAATGAGCGACCACAGTGTAGTGGTGTTTGAGTACCTGATTGAAGAAGGGTTATTGAACTCGAGGAGGGATACCGAAACCAAAAGTTTAGCATACCGAAAGGGAAACTATGAGGGGATAAGAAAATTCCTAAAAGATATAACATGGGAAACAGAGCTCAGGGGAAAGACGGCCCAAGATATGATGGACTACATCACACAGAAGTGCAAGGACACAGCAAACAAGTTTGTCCCAGTCCAAAAGGAAAACAGTGAAATGCAGATGAGAAACCCATGGTTTAATTAGAGATGTAGGCTAGCTAAGCAGCAAAGTAAAAGGGCATGGAGAAACTATAGGAATAACAGGACACTGGAAAGCAGATAAAGATACCAGAATGCCAGGAATGAATATGTCAGAATGAGAAGAGAGGCAGAAAGACAATACGAAAATGACATCGCAAGCAAGGCAAAGACTCAGCCTAAATTGCTGCATAGCCACATCAGGAGAAAAACAACAGTAAAGGGACAGGTTATGAAATTAAGGATAGGGACGGAAAGATTCACTACAAATGACAAGGAAGTGTGTGAGGAACTGAATAAGAAATTCCAGGAGGTCTTCACCTTAGAGCAAGGAGAAATTCCAGAGGTAAGTGAGGGAATAGCTAACTAGGAACCACTGGAAGAGTTTGAGATTACCAGCGGGGAAGTAAGGAAGTGTTTACTAGAGTTGGATGTGACAAAGGCTATAGGCCCAGATGGAATCTCCCCTTGGATACTAAAGGAAGGAGCAGAAGAACTGTGCCTACCACTCTCCATAGTGTATAACAAATCACTGGCAACAGGGGAACTGCCAGAAATTTGGAAAGCAGCTAACAAAGTCCCGATATACAAGAAAGGGGATAGACAGGAGGCACTGAACTACAGGCCAGTGTCCCTAACCTGCATACCATGCAAGCTGATGGAGAAGATTGTGCGAAGAAAGCTAGTGGAGCACCTGGAGCGAAAGAACTTTGTAACACAGCATCAACATGGGTTCAGGGATGGCAGGTCCTGCCTCACAGGGTTACTTGAATTCTACGACCAGGCAAGAAAGAGAAGGGTGGGCAGACTGCATATTTTTGGATTGTCAGAAAGCCTTTGATACAGTACCACACAAGAGGCTAGTGAGAAAGATGGAGATGCAGGCTGGAGTGAAAGGGAAGGTACTCCATTGGATAAAGGAGTACCTAAGCAACAGGAGACAAGGAGTCTGTGTGAGGGGTGAGGTCTCAGATTGAGGGCGAGACGTCACAAGTGGAGTACCGCAGGGTTCAGTTCTTGGACCTATACTGTTTCTGATACATGTATATGATCTCCAAGGGGGTATAGATTCGTTCCTCTCAATGTTTGCCGACGACGCAAAAAATATGAGGAGGATTGAAACAGAGGATGATAGTAAGAGGCTACAAGATGACATAGACAGACTGAGTGAATGGTCCAACAAATGGCTGTTGAAGTTCAACCCGAGTAAATGCAAAGTAATGAACTAGGCAGTGGAAACAGGAGGCCAGACACAGGATACAGAATAGGAGATGAAGTACTTAATGAAACAGACAGAGAGAAAGATCTAGGAGTTGATATCACACCAAACCTGTCTCCTGAGGCCCACATAAAGAGAATAACGTCTGCTGAAAGAGCTAAGCTCAACCCCCGCAAACACAACTAGGTGAATACACACACAACACACACACACACACACACACACACACACACCACACACACACACACACACACACACACACACACACACACACACACACACACACACACACACACACACACATACACACACACACACACACACACACACACACACACACACACACACACACACACACACACACACACACACACACACACACACTCGCTAAGATAAAAGCCCGCACAAATTAGGAAGGTAGGCCATAAACAGCAAGTATAAATATGTGGACATTTTATTAACACTTTTAATGTTGGCGAGCAAAAATTAATATATATATATATATCGCATCGCACCTAAATATACTCTGTTGGTATAACTTTAATATTTTGTAATGTATCCTGTATTATCCTGAGCGCATGTTGTACTCGCTAGTGTGGACGTACACGCGCATGCGCTCATTCACAGCTCAACACACACACACACACACATGCATACACACACGGGGGCCTCGCGGCTGAGTGGACAACGCTCGGGGGTCGTAGTCTAAATAGGTACCTGGGAGTTAGACAGCCGCTACGGGCTACTTCCTGGGGGTGTGTAACAAACAGGAGGCCTGGTCGAGGACCGGGCCGCGGGGACGCTAAGCCCCGAAATCATCTCAAGATAACCCCCCCCCACACAATACACACGCCCACATCCCCCCCACCCCCACCCTCCACCCACGCCCAACCGTTACCGTCAATTACTTCCACACATACACAACCTCTCCTTCCCTCTCCCCACCCCCTCCCTCTAATACACATCTGGTCCCATACACCACTGGTCCCATACACCACTGGTCCCATACACCACTGGTCCCATACACCACTGGTCCCCTACACCACTGGTCCCATACACCACTGGTCCCCTACACCACTGGTCCCATACACCACTGGTCCCATACACCACTGGTCCCATACACCACTGGTCCCCTACACCTCTGATCCCATACACCACTGGTCCCCTACACCACAGGTCCTCTACACCACTGGTCCCATACACCAGAGGTCCTCTACACCACTAGTCCCATACACCACTGGTGCCATACACCACTGGTGCCATACACCACTGGTGCCATACACCACTGGTCCCATACACCACTGGTCCCATACACCACTGGTCCCCTACACCACAGGTCCCCTACACCACAGGTCCCATACACCACTGGTCCCATACACCACTGGTCCCCTACACCACTGGTCCCATACACCACTGGTCCCCTACACCACTGGTCCCCTACACCACTGGTCCCATACACCACTGGTCCCCTACACCACTGGTCCCCTACACCACTGGTCCCCTACACCACTGGTCCCATACACCACTGGTCCCATACACCACTGGTCCCATACACCACTGGTCCCCTACACCACTGGTCCCCTACACCACTGGTCCCCTACACCACAGGTCCTCTACACCACTGGTCCCATACACCACAGGTCCTCTACACCACTGGTCCCATACACCACTGGTCCCATACACTACTGGTCCCATACATCACTGGTCCTCTACACCACTGGTTCTCTACACCACTGGTCCCATACACCACAGGTCCCCTACACCATTGGTCTCATGCACCAGTGGTCCCATACACCACTGGTCCCATACACCACTGCTCCCCTACACCACTGGTCCCCTACACCACTGGTCCCATACACCACTGGTCCCCTACACCACTGGTCCCATACACCACTGGTCCCATACACCACTGGTCCCCTACACCACTGGTCCCCTACACCACTGGTCCCATACACCACTGGTCCCATACACCACTGGTCCCATACACCACTGGTCCCGTACACCACTAGTCCCATACAACACTGGTCCCATACACCACTGGTCCCCTATACCACTGGTCCCATACACCACTGGTCCCCTACACTACTGGTCCCCTACACCACTGGTCCCATACACCACTGGTCCCCTACACCACTGGTCCCCTACACCACTGGTCCCATACACCACTGGCCACATCCACAACTGGTCCTCTACAACACTGGTCCCATACACCACTGGTCCCATACACCACTGGTCACATACACCACAGGTCCCAAACACCACTGGTCCCATACACCACTGGTCCCATACACCACTGGTCCCCTATACCACTGGTCCCCTACACCACAGGTCCCCTACACCACAGGTCCCCTACACCACTGGTCCCCTACACCACTGGTCCCATACACCACTGGTCCCATACACCACTGGTCCCATACACCACTGGTCCCATACACCACTGGTCCCCTACACCACTGGTCCCCTACACCACTGGTCCCCTACACCACTGGTCCCATACACCACTGGTCCCCTACACCACTGGTCCCATACACCACTGGTCCCATACACCACTGGTCCCATACACCACTGGTCCCATACACCACTGGTCCCATACACCACTGGTCCCATACACCACTGGTCCCATACACCACTGGTCCCATACACCACTGGTCCCATACACCACAGGTCCCATACACCACTGGTTCAATACACCACTGGTCCCATACACCACTGGCCGCATACACCACTGGTCCCCTACAACACTGGTCCCCTACACCACAGGTCCCGTACACTACAGGTCCCCTACACCACTGGTCCCATACACCACTGGTCCCATAAACCACTGGTCCCATACACCACTGGTTCCCTACACCACTTGTCCCATATACCACTAGTCCCATACACCACTGGTCCCATACACCACTGGTCCCTTACACCACAGGTCCCATACACCACTGGTCCCATACACCACAGGTCCCATACACCACTGGTCCCATACACCACAGGTCCCATACACCACTGGTCCCATACACCACTGGTCCCATACACCACTGGTCCCATACACCACTGGTCCCATACATCACAGGTCCCATACACCACTGGTCCCATACACCACTGGTCCCATACACCACTGGTCCCCTACACCACAGGTCCCATACACCACTGGTCCCATACACCACTGGTCCCATACACCACTGGTCCCATACACCACAGGTCCCATACACCACTGGTCCCCTACACCACTGGTCCCATACACCACTGGTCCCCTACACCACAGGTCCCATACACCACTGGTCCCATACACCACTGGTCCCCTACACCACAGGTCCCATACACCACTAGTCCCATACACCACTGGTCCCCTACACCACTGGTCCCATACACCACTGGTCCCCTACACCACAGGTCCCATACACCACTGGTCCCATACACCACTGGTCCCCTACACCACTGGTCCCATACACCACTGGTCCCCTACACCACTGGTCCCCTACACCACAGGTCCCATACACCACTGGTCCCTTACACCACAGGTCCCATACACCACTGGTCCCATACACCACTGGTCCCATACACCACAGGTCCCATACACCACTGGTCCCATACACCACTGGTCCCATACACCACTGGTCCCATACACCACTGGTCCCATACACCACTGGTCCCATACACCACAGGTCCCATACATTACTGGTCCCCTACACTACTGGTCCCATACACCACTGGTCCCATACACCACTGGTCCCATACACCACTGGTCCCATACACCACTGGTCCCATACACCACTGGCCCCATACACCAATGGTCCCATACACCAATGGTCTAATACACCACTGGTCCCATACACCACTGGTCCCATACCCCACTGGTCCCATACACCACTGGTCCCCTACACCACTGGTCTCATACACCACTGGTCCCATACACCACTGGTCCCATACACCACTGGTCCCATACACCACTGGTATCATACACCGCTGGTCCCATACACCACTGGTCTCCTACACCACAGGTCCCATACACCACTGGTCCCATACACCACAGGTCCCATACACCACTGGTCCCATACACTACTGGTCCCATACACCACTGGTCCCATACACCACTGGTCCCATACACCACTGGTCCCATACACCACTGGTCCCATACACCACTGGTCCCCTACACCACTGGTCCCATACACCACTGGTCCCATACACCACTGGTCCCATACATTACTGGTCCCCTACACTACTGGTCCCATACACCACTGGTCCCATACACCACTGGTCCCATACACCACTGGTCCCATACACCACTGGTCCCATACACCACTGGTCCCATACACCAATGGTCCCCTACACCACTGGTCTAATACACCACTGGTCCCATACACCACTGGTCCCATACCCCACTGGTCCCATACACCACTGGTCCCATACACCACTGGTCCCATACACCACTGGTCCCATACACCACTGGTATCATACACCGCTGGTCCCAAACACCACTGGTCCCCTACACCACTGGTCCCATACACCACTGGTCCCATACACCACTGGTCCCCTACACCACTGGTCCCATACACCACTGGTCCCATACACCACTGGTCCCATACACCACTGGTCCCATACACCACTGGTCTCATACACCACTGGTCCCATACCACTCACCTTTCGTAGTGCCAATACATTGTGGCTTACATCTGGCTCACAACAGCAGGAGTCTACCTACATCCGGCTCACAGCATAAGAGACTACCTACATCCGGCTCACAACAGAAGAGACTACCTACATCCGGCTCACTACAGAAGAGACTACCTACATCCGGCTCACTACACAAGAGACTACCTACATCCGGCTCACAACAGCAGGAGTCTACCTACATCCAGCTCACAACAGCAGGAGTCTACCTACATCCGGCTCACTACAGTAGAGACTACCTACATACCGGCTCACACAACAGCAGGAGTCTACCTACATCCGGCTCACTACAGTAGAGACTACCTACATCCGGCTCACAACAGCAGGAGTCTACCTACATCCGGCTCACTACACAAGAGACTACCTACATCCGGCTCACAACAGCAGGAGTCTTCCTACATCCGGCTCACAACAGAAGTGACTACATGCATCCGGCTCACTACAGAAGAAACTACCTACATCCGGCTCACAAACAGCAGGAGTCTACCTACATCTGGCTCACAACAGAATACTACATACATCCGGCTCACAACAGAAGAGACTACCTACATCTGTCTCACAACAGAATAGTCTACCTACATCTGGCTCACAACAGGAAGAGACTACCTACATCCGGCTCACAACAGGAAGAGACTACCTACATCCGGCTCACAACAGAGACTACCTACATCCGGCTCACAACAGGAAGAGACTACCTACATCCGGCTCACAACAGGAAGAGACTACCTACATCCGGCTCACAACAGGAAGAGACTACCTACATCCGGCTCACAACAGAAAGAGACTACCTACATCCGGCTCACAACATCTGGCTCACAACACTACCTACATCCGGCTCACAACAGAGACTACCACATCCGGCTCACAACAGGAAGAGACTACCTACATCTGGCTCACAACAGAAAGAGACTACCTACATCCGGCTCACAACAGAGACTACCTACATCCGGCTCACAACAGAAAGAGACTACCTACATCCGGCTCACAACAGCAAGAGACTACCTACATCCGGCTCACAACAGAGACTACCTACATCCGGCTCACAACAGGAAGAGACTACCTACATCCGGCTCACAACAGGAAGAGACTACCTACACCCGGCTCACAACAGAGACTACCTACATCCGGCTCACAACAGGAAGAGACTACCTACATCCGGCTCACAACAGGAAGAGACTACCTACATCCGGCTCACAACAGGAAGAGACTACCTACATCCGGCTCACAACAGAGACTACCTACATCCGGCTCACAACAGGAAGAGACTACCTACATCCGGCTCACAACAGGAAGAGACTACCTACATCCGGCTCACAACAGAAAACGGGGTGTTGAAATACTCACACGAACTTGAAGCTTTTACTGCAAAGAAAAAAAGAAGAATTTGCGGTCAGAAATAAAACAGAAAAAAAACATAACATTAACAGATTTATACAACAGAACTTTTGTGACATAATGAGATGAATAGTAAGGGGGGGGGGGGGGGTTATGGGGGGATGGAGGGGGAGGGGGGGTTATGGGGGATGGAGGGGGAGGGGGGGTTATGGGGGATGGAGGGGGAGGGGGGTTATGGGGGGATGGAGGGGGGTTATGGGGGGATGGAGGGGGAGAGGGGGGGTTATGGGGGGATGGAGGGGGAGGGGGGGGTTATGGGGGGATGGAGGGGGAGGGGGCGTTATGGGGGGATGGAGGGGGGTTATGGGGGGATGGAGGGGGAGGGGGCGTTATGGGGGGATGGAGGGGGAGGGGGGGTTATGGGGGGATGGAGGGGGAGGGGGCGTTATGGGGGGATGGAGGGGGAGGGGGGTTATGGGGGGATGGAGGGGGAGGGGGCGTTATGGGGGGATGGAGGGGGGTTATGGGGGGATGGAGGGGGAGGGGGCGTTATGGGGGGATGGAGGGGGGTTATGGGGGGATGGAGGGGGAGGGGGGGTTATGGGGGGATGGAGGGGGAGGGGGGGTTATGGGGGGATGGAGGGGGAGGGGGCGTTATGGGGGGATGGAGGGGGGTTATGGGGGGATGGAGGGGGAGGGGGGGTTATGGGGGGATGGAGGAGGAGGGGGGGGGTTATGGGGGGATGGAGGGGGAGGGGGGTTATGGGGGGATGGAGGGGGGTTATGGGGGGATGGAGGGGGGGGATGGAGGGGGAGGGGGGGGTTATGGGGGGATGGGGGGGGGGTTATGGGGGGATGGAGGGGGAGGGGGGGGGTTATGGGGGGATGGAGGAGGAGGGGGGGTTTATGGGGGGATGGAGGGGGATGGAGGGGGGGGGGGTTATGGGGGGATGGAGGGGGGTTATGGGGGGATGGAGGGGGAGGGGGGGTTATGGGGGGATGGAGGGGGAGGGGGGGGTTATGGGGGGATGGAGGGGGAGGGGGGGGGTTATGGGGGGATGGAGGGGGGTTATGGGGGGATGGAGGGGGAGGGGGGGTTATGGGGGGATGGAGGGGGGTTATGGGGGGATGAGGGGGAGGGGGGGGGTTATGGGGGGATGGAGGAGGAGGAGGGGGGGTTATGGGGGGATGGAGGGGGAGGGGGGGTTATGGGGGGATGGAGGGGGGTTATGGGGGGATGGAGGGGGGTTATGGGGGGATGGAGGGGGAGGGGGGGTTATGGGGGGATGGAGGGGGGTTATGGGGGGATGGAGGGGGAGGGGGGGGGGGGTTATGGGGGGATGGAGGGGGAGGGGGCGTTATGGGGGGATGGAGGGGGGTTATGGGGGGATGGAGGGGGAGGGGGGGTTATGGGGGGATGGAGGGGGGGGGGTTATGGGGGGATGGAGGGGGAGGGGGGGTTATGGGGGGATGGAGGAGGAGGGGGGGTTATGGGGGGATGGAGGGGGAGGGGGGGTTATGGGGGGATGGAGGGGGGTTATGGGGGGATGGAGGGGGGTTATGGGGGGATGGAGGGGGAGGGGGGGTTATGGGGGGGGAGGGGGGTTATGGGGGGTTATGGGGGATGGAGGGGGAGGGGGGGTTATATGGGGGGATGGAGGGGGGAGGGGGCGTTATGGGGGATGGAGGGGGGTTATGGGGGGATGGAGGGGGAGGGGGGGTTATGGGGGGATGGAGGGGGAGGGGGGGTTATGGGGGGATGGAGGGGGAGGGGGGGTTATGGGGGGATGGAGGGGGGTTATGGGGGGATGGAGGGGGGTTATGGGGGGATGGAGGGGGAGGGGGGTTATGGGGGGATGGAGGGGGGAGGGGGGGTTATGGGGGGATGGAGGGGGGTTATGGGGGGATGGAGGGGGGTTATGGGGGGATGGAGGGGGAGGGGGGGTTATGGGGGGATGGAGGGGGGGGGGGGGTTATGGGGGGATGGAGGGGGGGTTATGGGGGATGGAGGGGGGTTATGGGGGGATGGAGGGGGAGGGGGGGTTATGGGGGGATGGAGGGGGAGGGGGGGATGGGGGGATGGAGGGGGGGTTATGGGGGGATGGAGGGGGGTTATGGGGGGATGGAGGGGGAGGGGGGGTTATGGGGGGATGGAGGGGGGTTATGGGGGGATGGAGGGGGAGGGGGGGTTAGGGGGGGATGGAGGGGGAGGGGGGGTTATGGGGGGATGGAGGGGGTTATGGGGGGATGGGGGGGAGGAGGGGGGGTTATGGGGGGATGGAGGGGGAGGGGGGGTTATGGGGGATGGAGGGGGAGGGGGGGTTATGGGGGGATGGAGGGGGGGGTTATGGGGGGATGGAGGGGGGAGGGGGGTTATGGGGGGATGGAGGAGGAGGGGGGGTTATGGGGGGATGGAGGGGGAGGGGGGGTTATGGGGGGGGGAGGGGGAGGGGGGGTTATGGGGGGATGGAGGGGGAGGGGGGGTTATGGGGGGATGGAGGGGGGTTATGGGGGGATGGAGGGGGGTTATGGGGGGATGGAGGGGGAGGGGGGGTTATGGGGGGGGGAGGGGGAGGGGGGGTTATGGGGGGATGGAGGGGGGGTTATGGGGGGATGGGGGGGAGGGGGGGGGGGGATGGGGGGGAGGGGGGGTTATGGGGGGATGGAGGGGGGTTATGGGGGGATGGAGGGGGAGGGGGGGTTATGGGGGGATGGAGGGGGGTTATGGGGGGATGGAGGGGGAGGGGGGGTTATGGGGGGATGGAGGGGGGGGAGGGGGGGTTATGGGGGATGGAGGGGGGGGGGGTTATGGGGGGATGGAGGGGGAGGGGGGGGGGTTATGGGGGGGATGGAGGGGGAGGGGGGGTTATGGGGGGATGGAGGGGGGTTATGGGGGGATGGAGGGGGAGGGGGGGTTATGGGGGGATGGAGGAGGGAGGGGGGGTTATGGGGGGATGGAGGGGGGAGGGGGGGTTATGGGGGGATGGAGGGGGGTTATGGGGGGATGGAGGGGGAGGGGGGGTTATGGGGGATGGAGGGGGGGTTATGGGGGGGGAGGGGGAGGGGGGGGGGTTATGGGGGATGGAGGGGGGTTATGGGGGGATGGAGGGGGAGGGGGGGTTATGGGGGGATGGAGGGGGGTTATGGGGGGATGGAGGGGGAGGGGGGTTATGGGGGGATGGAGGGGGAGGGGGGGTTAGGGGGGGGAGGGGGGGGGGATGGAGGGGGGGGTTATGGGGGGAGGGGGAGGGGGGAGGGGGGGTTATGGGGGGATGGAGGGGGAGGGGGGGTTATGGGGGGGATGGAGGGGGAGGGGGGTATGGGGGGATGGAGGGGGAGGGGGGGTTATGGGGGGATGGAGGGGGGTTATGGGGGGATGGAGGGGGAGGGGAGTTATGGGGGGATGGAGGGGGAGGGGGGGGGTTATGGGGGGATGGAGGGGGAGGGGGGTTATGGGGGGATGGAGGGGGAGGGGGGGTTAAGGGGGGATGGAGGGGGAGGGGGGGTTATGGGGGGATGGAGGGGGGTTATGGGGGGATGGAGGGGGAGGGGGGGTTATGGGGGGATGGAGGGGGAGGGGGGGTTATGGGGGGATGGAGGGGGAGGGGGGTTATGGGGGGATGGAGGGGGGGGGGGGGGGATATGGGGGGATGGAGGGGGAGGGGGGGTTATAGGGGGATGGAGGGGGGGGGGGTTATGGGGGGATGGAGGGGGAGGGGGGTTATGGGGGGATGGAGGGGGAGGGGGGGTTATGGGGGGGGATGGAGGGGGGTATGGGGGGATGGAGGGGGGGGGGGGGGGTTATGGGGGGATGGAGGGGGAGGGGGGATATGGGGGGATGGAGGGGAAGGGGGGTTATGGGGGGATGGAGGGGGAGGGGGATATGGGGGATGGAAGGGGGGGTTTAAGGGGAGGAGTGATGGGTGGGGGGTGATGGGTGGGGGTGATGGGTGGGGGGGTGATGGGTGGGGGGTGATGGGTGGGGGGTGATGGGTTGGGGGTGATGGGTGGGGGGTGATGGGTGGGTGGGGGGGTGGGGGGGGGGGTTGGGGGGTGATGGGTGGGGGGTATGGGTGGGGGTGGGGGTTATGGGTGGTGGGGGGGGTGTAGCATACATGTGAGTAATCTAGTATGAGTGTGAGGTGATGAGACACGGACCTCACAACTGGTGAACTTGCCACAGCTTCCCTCATTACGTTAGTCATTCTTCTTATATGAACATATACTAATAATAATAATAATAATAATAATAATAATAATAATAATTATAAGCATTAACAAATCAATTACATTGATGTATCAATCATGTGGATCAATGTGGGGGACTTGTAGCAACGTTCTGGGGGCTCCCAGACACACGGTG
This sequence comes from Procambarus clarkii, assembly GCF_020424385.1. Lineage (NCBI taxonomy): Eukaryota > Metazoa > Arthropoda > Malacostraca > Decapoda > Cambaridae > Procambarus > Procambarus clarkii. The sequence goes on from NW_025574194.1 coordinate 22,660, forward strand.
TAGCCCACTCAGCCACGGTAGGACGTCCTGTTATCCTCTCGTGGTGGAGTGGGCTGAGGCATGCATCTGGGAGCCACGAGAACGCAGGTTCAAATCCACCGCATGGCTCCTCGTGATTTTCTGAAAAATAATAATAATAATAAAACATTAATAATATTTGCATCGATTATAAAATGAATAATAATAATAATGATAATGATGAAACTAATACATTATTGCGCACTAAAAATATTATTATAGGCAGAAAAATACAAAGTTATTTGTAACTTGGGTGATGTTGGACTTTTAGAAGGGGGGGGGGGGGGACTGGGAGGGTTGTGGTGGGGGGACTAGGGGGGAGGGGAGAGGGAGGTGGGAATGAGTGGTGGAGGAGGACAATGAGTCTTGTGAGGCGACAGTCTACTCAAACATGGGTGGATAAGACCGTAGAGTTTCCCTGTCTCACAAAAGAGCAAATGCATCCGGAGTCTGCCAGTGCAGACCGCTTACCACATGCCTCTGTATGACTAACCATCCTGTGTGATGGGGATTTTTTAGCATCACCTAGTTAACTTTTTTGACACACTGTACTCCACTTCATATAGTCTAGGGTAGCTGCACTAATGCAGATGTACCTCATATCTTAATAAAAAAAAAAAAAAAAAAAAGAAAAAAAAAGGTTGTCTACACCGACGGCTCAGTCCAGTCTTCTACTGGACGGACTGCAGCGGCATGTAGGTTTTATAGAAATAATATTTGCACAAAGACTGTCAGTGTCAGGTTAAACAACTGGCTGACCTCCACACAAGCAGAACTAGCAGCATTACACTTAGCTACCAGTTCATTAAAAAATATTGGAGGAGGAATAATATTCTGTGATTCAAAGTCTGCTCTTCAAGCAATCGAAAACTTCTCTTGGAAGATCGACAGCAAGAACCTAATACTCCCAATTATAAATGACCTAATTGATGCACAGAGTAAAGGGTCTCGAATCTCCTTTGTATGGATACCTTCACACATAAATATAACCCATCATAATGAGACAGACATTGCAGCCAAATTAGCGTGTAACAAAGATGAAGTTGAATTAGATCTAGGTATCCCCATCTCTGCTGTCAAAACTGTATTGGTCCAAACACTCAGGTCTGATAGGAAAGAACTTACTGACTCCCAACGACCTGAAAGTACTAGTATAAAAAGCTGTGATTTGTTCAGATCTGAAACCTACATCTATGGACAGCACAAAACGTCCACTAGACTGTGCGACACAGTGGTTGCAAGGATCAGGTTGGGTTACCGTTACCTGTGGCAGGTGGCTGCAGGTGACGGGTCTCCCAATCCTGAGCACTCCAGTTGCAAACTCTGTGAGCAGGAACTACGGCATGATCTCCCGCACTACATCACTGAGTGTCCAGTTATTAGACCTTTCAGACCAGTTGGCATGAGGTACCTGGAGCTTTGCAATTACTTTCCTACCTCTCGTGTTCTTGAAGATACCCTCATATTACACCCAGAGTCTCCCAGTAAACACATGGCCCTGTATGACTAACCATCCTGTGTGATGGGCACTTTTAGTATCACGTAGATAGCTCTGTGACACACTGTGTTGACCTTCATATAGTCTAGAGCAGCTGTACAGTACAACCTGGCTACCTCTTGACACTGTGTTGACCTTCATACAGTCTAGAGCAGCTGTATAGTACAACCTGGCTACCTCTTGACACTGTTGACCTTCATACAGTCTAGAGCAGCTGTATAGTACTACCTGGCTACCTCTTGACACTGTGTTGACCTTCATACAGTCTAGAGCAGCTGTACAGTACAACCTGGCTACCTCTTGACACTGTGTTGACCTTCATACAGTCTAGAGCAGCTGTATAGTACTACCTGGCTACCTCTTGACACTGTGTTGACCTTCATACAGTCTAGAGCAGCTGTATAGTACTACCTGGCTACCTCTTGACACTGTGTTGACCTTCATATAGTCTAGAGCAGCTGTATAGTACTACCTGGCTACCTCTTGACACTGTGTTGACCTTCATACAGTCTAGAGCAGCTGTACAGTACAACCTGGCTACCTCTTGACACTGTGTTGACCTTCATACAGTCTAGAGCAGCTGTATAGTACTACCTGGCTACCTCTTGACACTGTGTTGACCTTCATACAGTCTAGAGCAGCTGCCGGCATATGTACCTACATATATATAAATAATAATAATAATAATAATAAAAATAATAATAATAATAATGATAATAATCTCTATAAATAAAAATGTAAATGTTCGTTTGTGCATAACCGCTAATCTGCGAACGTTCTTCACATATTGCTTTATAATTGTCACACAACGTTCCATTCACATCCGAGCAGGTTTTCATATACATACTGTATACATGTCACGTCTGTGACGGGGGAAAACATGTCTATTCTGAAAGCTGTGTTTTTCGTGTCTGGGAAATCTTCGAAACCTGTTCACGGATTGTTTTGAAATTCTAACACAACGTTGCCTTCGAATAGGCGCGTGTTTGTATATACCTACTATATAGATGCCTCAGCTGTGACGGGTAATAGGCGCGTGTTTGTATATACCGACTATATAGATGCCTCACCTGTGACAATAGGCGCGTGTTTGTATATACCTACTATATAGATGCCTCAGCTGTGACAGGAAATAGGCGCGTGTTTGTATATACCTACTATATAGATGCCTCACCTGTGACAGGAAATAGGCGCGTGTTTGTATATACCTACTATATAGATGCCTCACCTGTGACAATAAGCGCGTGTTTGTATATACCTACTATATAGATGCCTCACCTGTGACGGGTAATAGGCGCGTGTTTGTATATACCTACTATATAGATGCCTCACCTGTGACAGGAAATAGGCGCGTGTTTGTATATACCTACTATATAGATGCCTCAGCTGTGACAGGAAATAGGCGCGTGTTTGTATATACCTACTATATAGATGCCTCACCTGTGACGGGTAATAGGCGCGTGTTTGTATATACCTACTATATAGATGCCTCACCTGTGACAGGAAATAGGCGCGTGTTTGTATATACCTACTATATAGATGCCTCAGCTGTGACAGGAAATAGGCGCGTGTTTGTATATACCTACTATATAGATGCCTCAGCTGTGACAGGAAATAGGCGCGTGTTTGTATATACCTACTATATAGATGCCTCACCTGTGACGGGTAATAGGTGCGTGTTTGTATATACCTACTATATAGATGCCTCACCTGTGACAGGAAATAGGCGCGTGTTTGTATATACCTACTATATAGATGCCTCAGCTGTGACAGGAAATAGGCGCGTGTTTGTATATACCTACTATATAGATGCCTCACCTGTGACAGGAAATAGGCGCGTGTTTGTATATACCTACTATATAGATGCCTCACCTGTGACAATAGGCGCGTGTTTGTATATACCTACTATATAGATGCCTCACCTGTGACAATAGGCGCGTGTTTGTATATACCTACTATATAGATGCCTCACCTGTGACAGGAAATAGGCGCGTGTTTGTATATACCTACTATATAGATGCCTCACCTGTGACAATAGGCGCGTGTTTGTATATACCTACTATATAGATGCCTCAGCTGTGACAGGTAATAGGCGCGTGTTTGTATATACCTACTATATAGATGCCTCACCTGTGACAGGAAATAGGCGCGTGTTTGTATATACCTACTATATAGATGCCTCAGCTGTGACAGGAAATAGGCGCGTGTTTGTATATACCTACTATATAGATGCCTCAGCTGTGACAGGAAATAGGCGCGTGTTTGTATATACCTACTTTATAGATGCCTCACCTGTGACGGGTAATAGGCGCGTGTTTGTATATACCTACTATATAGATGCCTCACCTGTGACAGGAAATAGGCGCGTGTTTGTATATACCTACTATATAGATGCCTCAGCTGTGACAGGAAATAGGCGCGTGTTTGTATATACCTACTATATAGATGCCTCAGCTGTGACAGGAAATAGGCGCGTGTTTGTATATACCTACTATATAGATGCCTCACCAGTGACGGGTAATAGGCGCGTGTTTGTATATACCTACTATATAGATGCCTCACCTGTGACAGGAAATAGGCGCGTGTTTGTATATACCTTCTATATAGATGCCTCACCTGTGACAGGAAATAGGCGCGTGTTTGTATATACCTACTATATAGATGCCTCACCTGTGACAGGAAATAGGCGCGTGTTTGTATATACCTACTATATAGATGCCTCACCTGTGACAATAGGCGCGTGTTTGTATATACCTACTATATAGATGCCTCACCTGTGACAATAGGCGCGTGTTTGTATATACCTACTATATAGATGCCTCACCTGTGACAGGAAATAGGCGCGTGTTTGTATATACCTACTATATAGATGCCTCACCTGTGACAATAGGCGCGTGTTTGTATATACCTACTATATAGATGCCTCAGCTGTGACAGGTAATAGGCGCGTGTTTGTATATACCTACTATATAGATGCCTCACCTGTGACAGGAAATAGGCGCGTGTTTGTATATACCTACTATATAGATGCCTCACCTGTGACAATAGGCGCGTGTTTGTATATACCTACTATATAGATGCCTCAGCTGTGACAGGTAATAGGCGCGTGTTTGTATATACCTACTATATAGATGCCTCACCTGTGACAGGAAATAGGCGCGTGTTTGTATATACCTACTATATAGATGCCTCACCTGTGACAGGAAATAGGCGCGTGTTTGTATATACCTACTATATAGATGCCTCAGCTGTGACAGGTAATAGGCGCGTGTTTGTATATACCTACTATATAGATGCCTCACCTGTGACAGGAAATAGGCGCGTGTTTGTATATACCTACTATATAGATGCCTCACCTGTGACGGGTAATAGGCGCGTGTTTGTATATACCTACTATATAGATGCCTCAGCTGTGACAGGAAATAGGCGCGTGTTTGTATATACCTACTATATAGATGCCTCAGCTGTGACAGGAAATAGGCGCGTGTTTGTATATACCTACTATATAGATGCCTCAGCTGTGACAGGAAATAGGCGCGTGTTTGTATATACCTACTATATAGATGCCTCACCTGTGACGGGTAATAGGCGCGTGTTTGTATATACCTACTATACAGATGCCTCACCTGTGACAGGAAATAGGCGCGTGTTTGTATATACCTACTATATAGATGCCTCACCTGTGACAATAGGCGCGTGTTTGTATATACCTACTATATAGATGCCTCAGCTGTGACAGGTAATAGGCGCGTGTTTGTATATACCTACTATATAGATGCCTCACCTGTGACAGGAAATAGGCGCGTGTTTGTATATACCTACTATATAGATGCCTCACCTGTGACAGGAAATAGGCGCGTGTTTGTATATACCTACTATATAGATGCCTCAGCTGTGACAGGTAATAGGCGCGTGTTTGTATATACCTACTATATAGATGCCTCACCTGTGACAGGAAATAGGCGCGTGTTTGTATATACCTACTATATAGATGCCTCAGCTGTGACAGGTAATAGGCGCGTGTTTGTATATACCTACTATATAGATGCCTCACCTGTGACAGGAAATACGCGCGTGTTTGTATATACCTACTATATAGATGCCTCACCTGTGACGGGTAATAGGCGCGTGTTTGTATATACCTACTATATAGATGCCTCAGCTGTGACAGGAAATAGGCGCGTGTTTGTATATACCTACTATATAGATGCCTCAGCTGTGACAGGAAATAGGCGCGTGTTTGTATATACCTACTATATAGATGCCTCAGCTGTGACAGGAAATAGGCGCGTGTTTGTATATACCTACTATATAGATGCCTCACCTGTGACGGGTAATAGGCGCGTGTTTGTATATACCTACTATATAGATGCCTCACCTGTGACAGGAAATAGGCGCGTGTTTGTATATACCTACTATATAGATGCCTCAGCTGTGACAGGAAATAGGCGCGTGTTTGTATATACCTACTATATAGATGCCTCACCTGTGACGGGTAATAGGTGCGTGTTTGTATATACCTACTATATAGATGCCTCACCTGTGACAGGAAATAGGCGCGTGTTTGTATATACCTACTATATAGATGCCTCAGCTGTGACAGGAAATAGGCGCGTGTTTGTATATACCTACTATATAGATGCCTCACCTGTGACGGGTAATAGGCGCGTGTTTGTATATACCTACTATATAGATGCCTCACCTGTGACAGGAAATAGGCGCGTGTTTGTATATACCTACTATATAGATGCCTCACCTGTGACAGGAAATAGGCGCGTGTTTGTATATACCTACTATATAGATGCCTCACCTGTGACAGGAAATAGGCGCGTGTTTGTATATACCTACTATATAGATGCCTCACCTGTGACAATAGGCGCGTGTTTGTATATACCTACTATATAGATGCCTCACCTGTGACAATAGGCGCGTGTTTGTATATACCTACTATATAGATGCCTCACCTGTGACAGGAAATAGGCGCGTGTTTGTATATACCTACTATATAGATGCCTCAGCTGTGACAGGAAATAGGCGCGTGTTTGTATATACCTACTATATAGATGCCTCAGCTGTGACAGGAAATAGGCGCGTGTTTGTATATACCTACTATATAGATGCCTCACCTGTGACGGGTAATAGGCGCGTGTTTGTATATACCTACTATATAGATGCCTCACCTGTGACAAGAAATAGGCGCGTGTTTGTATATACCTACTATATAGATGCCTCAGCTGTGACAGGAAATAGGCGCGTGTTTGTATATACCTACTATATAGATGCCTCAGCTGTGACAGGAAATAGGCGCGTGTTTGTATATACCTACTATATAGATGCCTCACCTGTGACGGGTAATAGGCGCGTGTTTGTATATACCTACTATATAGATGCCTCACCTGTGACAGGAAATAGGCGCGTGTTTGTATATACCTACTATATAGATGCCTCAGCTGTGACAGGAAATAGGCGCGTGTTTGTATATACCTACTATATAGATGCCTCACCTGTGACGGGTAATAGGCGCGTGTTTGTATATACCTACTATATAGATGCCTCACCTGTGACAGGAAATAGGCGCGTGTTTGTATATACCTACTATATAGATGCCTCACCTGTGACAGGAAATAGGCGCGTGTTTGTATATACCTACTATATAGATGCCTCACCTGTGACAGGAAATAGGCGCGTGTTTGTATATACCTACTATATAGATGCCTCACCTGTGACAATAGGCGCGTGTTTGTATATACCTACTATATAGATGCCTCACCTGTGACAATAGGCGCGTGTTTGTATATACCTACTATATAGATGCCTCACCTGTGACAGGAAATAGGCGCGTGTTTGTATATACCTACTATATAGATGCCTCACCTGTGACAATAGGCGCGTGTTTGTATATACCTACTATATAGATGCCTCAGCTGTGACAAATAATAGGCGCGTGTTTGTATATACCTACTATATAGATGCCTCACCTGTGACAGGAAATAGGCGCGTGTTTGTATATATCTACTATATAGATGCCTCAGCTGTGACAGGAAATAGGCGCGTGTTTGTATATACCTACTATATAGATGCCTCAGCTGTGACAGGTAATAGGCGCGTGTTTGTATATACCTACTATATAGATGCCTCACCTGTGACAGGAAATAGGCGCGTGTTTGTATATACCTACTATATAGATGCCTCAGCTGTGACAGGTAATAGGCGCGTGTTTGTATATACCTAGTATATAGATGCCTCACCTGTGACAGGAAATAGGCGCGTGTTTGTATATACCTACTATATAGATGCCTCACCTGTGACGGGTAATAGGCGCGTGTTTGTATATACCTACTATATAGATGCCTCAGCTGTGACAGGAAATAGGCGCGTGTTTGTATATACCTACTATATAGATGCCTCACCTGTGACAATAGGCGCGTGTTTGTATATACCTACTATATAGATGCCTCAGCTGTGACAGGAAATAGGCGCGTGTTTGTATATACCTACTATATAGATGCCTCAGCTGTGACAGGAAATAGGCGCGTGTTTGTATATACCTACTATATAGATGCCTCACCTGTGACGGGTAATAGGCGCGTGTTTGTATATACCTACTATATAGATGCCTCACCTGTGACAGGAAATAGGCGCGTGTTTGTATATACCTACTATATAGATGCCTCACCTGTGACAGGAAATAGGCGCGTGTTTGTATATACCTACTATATAGATGCCTCACCTGTGACAGGAAATAGGCGCGTGTTTGTATATACCTACTATATAGATGCCTCACCTGTGACAGGAAATAGGCGCGTGTTTGTATATACCTACTATATAGATGCCTCACCTGTGACAATAGGCGCGTGTTTGTATATACCTACTATATAGATGCCTCACCTGTGACAATAGGCGCGTGTTTGTATACACCTACTATATAGATGCCTCACCTGTGACAGGTAATAATGAGAGATGGTGGAGAGGAGGAGGGGACAAGGGAGGGGGTAATGGTGGGGAAGGACGAGGGGACGGGGGAGTTTAGGATAGTGGAGGGGGGAATGGTGGGGAGGACTGGGGAAGAGGGAAGGTTGCTGAGCCACAGCACCGCGTGGCCGGGTACTGCTAGTAAAATAATAATAATAATAAAAATTTAAATAATAATATTAATAATAATGGTCAAAACTGGACAGGGGCCCAATTACCCCAAACTGAACAGTGGGGGGGGGGGCATGACAGTGAGTGGGGGCATGACAGTGAGTGGGGGAGCATGACAGTGAAAGAGGAGGCATGACAGTGAGTGGGGGCATGACAGTGAGTGGGGGGGCATGACAGTGAGTGGGGGGCATGACAGTGAGTGGGGGCATGCCAGTGAGTGGGGGCATGACAGTGAGTGGGGGCATGACAGTGAGTGGGGGGCATGACAGTGAGTGGGGGGGCATGACAGTGAGTGGGGGGGGGAATGACAGTGAAGGGGGGAGCATGACAGTGAGTGGGGGCATGACAGTGAGTGGGGGCATGACAGTGAGTGGGGGCATGCCAGTGAGTGGGGGCATGACAGTGAGTGGGGGCATGACAGTGAGTGGGGGGCATGACAGTGAGTGGGGGGGCATGACAGTGAGTGGGGGGGGGGAATGACAGTGAAGGGGGGAGCATGACAGTGAGTGGGGGCATGACAGTGAGTGGGGGCATGACAGTGAGTGGGGGGGGGCATGACAGTGAGTGGGGGGGGAATGACAGTGAGTGGGGGTGGCATGACAGTGAGTGGGGGGGCATGA
>NW_025574195.1:0-76442 GCF_020424385.1 Procambarus clarkii
TCCCCCAATCTATCTTCCCATGGTTGAAGTCTCCCATTATTAGTAGTCTGGATCCGTTCCTGATTGCAACAGAAGCTGATCTCTTATTATATTGATGGTGGCCCAGTTGTTTCTATCATATTCCGTCTGGGTCTTCTGTTGTTCGGGGGGGGGGGGGGGGGGGGAGAGGTATATATGACTACTACTATAATTTTCTGTCCTCCAGTTACTATGGTGCCTGATATGTAGTCACTGAACCCTTCACAGTTCTGGTTAACCATCTCTTCAAAACTCCAGCCTTTTCTTATCAGCTAAGCTACACCACCTCCTCCTCTTCCTTCTCTCTCTTTCCTCACTACATAGTAGTCCTGTGGAAACACTGCATTTGTGTATGTGTGTGTGTGTGTGTGTACTCACCTAATTGTACTCACCTAATTGTGATTACGGGGGTTGAGCTTTGGCTCTTTGGTCCTGCTTCTCAACTGTCAATCAACTAGATTGACAACTGTGTATGTGTGTGTGTGTGTGTGTGTGTGCGTGTGTGTGTGTAATTACCTAAGTGTGTAATTACCTAAGTGTAGTTACAGGATGAGAGCTACTCTCGTGGTGTCCCGTCTACCCAGCACTCTGTCATATAGCGCTTTGAAACTACTGACGGTTTTGGCCTCGATCACCTTACTTATCTTGTTCCAACCGTCTACCACTGTTTGCGAAAGTGAATTTTCTTATATTTATTCTGCGTCTTTGTTTAATTAGTTTAAATCTATGACCTCTTGTTCTTGAAGTTCCAGGTCTCTGGAAATCTTCCCTGTCGATTTTATCTATCCTGTTACTATTTTGTACGTAGTGATCATATCGCCTGTTTTTCTTCTAGTTTTGGCATATTTAATGCCTCTAACCTAGGGGAGCCGGTGGCTGAGCGGATAGAACACTGGACGCGTAATCCTGTGGTCCTGGGTTTGATCCCGGGTGCCAGCGAGAAACAATGGGCAGAGTTTTCACCCTGATGCCCCTGTTACCTAGCAGTAAATAGGTACCTGGGAGTTAGTCAGCTGTCACGGGCTGCTTCCTGGGGGTGGAGGCCTGGCCAAGGACCAGGCCGTGGTGACACTAGCCCCGAAATCATCTCAAGATAACCTCAAGATCTCCTCGTAGCTCTTGCCCTTCTGTTCTGGGAGCCACTTAGTAGCATGTGTTTGCACTTTTTCCAGCTTGTTGTGCTTCTTAAGATATGGGCACCACACAACTGCTGCATATTCTAGCTTTGGCCTAACAAAAGTCGTGAACAATTTCTTTAGTATATCGCCAACCATGTATTTAAAAGCAATTCTGAAGTTAGCAAGCATGGCATAGGCTCCTTGCACAACGTTCTTTATGTGGTCCTCAGGTGATAGTTTTCTATCTAGAACCACCCCTAGATCTTTTCTTTATCAGAATTCTTTAAGGATTTCTCACATAATTTATAGGTTGTGTGGGGTCTCTGTTCATCTATTCCACATTACATAACAGCATTTATTCATATTAAATTCCATTTGCAAAGTGGTGCTCCATATACTTTTGTCCAGGTCTTCTTGAAGGGCATGACAATCATCTAAGTTTCTTATCCTTCCTATTATCTTAGCATCATCAGCAAACATGTTCGTATAATTCTGTATTCCAACTGGTAGATCATTTATGTAGACAATGAACATCACCGGTGCAAGAACTGAACCCTGTGGTACTCCACTTGTGACATTTCTCCAGTCCGATACATTGCCTCTGATTACTGCCCTCATTTTTCTATCAGTCAGAAAATTTTTCATCCATGTTAGAAGCTTACCTGTCACCCCTCCAATATTTTCTAGTTTCCAGAACAACCTCTTATGTGGAACTCTGTCAAAAGCCTTTTTTAGGTCCAGATAGATGCAGTCAACCCAACCATCTCTTTCCTGTAAAATCTCTGTGGCTCGATCATAGAAACCGAGTAAATTCGATACACAGGATCTTCCAGATCGAAAACCATACTGTCTGTCTGATATTATATTATTTCTCTCCAGGTGTTCTACCCATTTAGTTTTTATTATTTTTTCCAATATTTTGACTATTACACTTGTCAATGATACAGGTCTATAATTGAGGGAGTCTTCCCTGCTGCCACTTTTGTAGATTGGAACTATGTTAGCCTGTTTCCACACATCTGCCACGCCTCCTGTACACAGGGATGTCTGAAAAATCAGCCGAAGTGGTATGCTGAGCTCAACTGCACATTCTCTCAGAACCCATGGTGAAACTCCATCTGGGCCAACTGCTTTGTTCTTACTTAGCTCCAGGAGCATTTGTTTCACTTCGTCTCTAGACACCTCTATGTGCTCTATGTTGTTCTCTGGAATTCTTATTGTGCCTGGTTCTTTGAAGATTTCATTTTGCGCAAACACACTTTGGAATTTTTCGTTTAATGATTCACATATTTCCTTTTCATTTTCCGTGTATCTGTCCTCCATTTTCATCCTCTGAATATTATCCTTTACCTGCAGCTTGCTTTTAATGAATTTATAGGAAAGGCCTGGATCTGATTTACATTTGTCTGCTATACTGTTCTCAAAGTTCCTCTCTGCCTCTCTCCTTACTGACGTGTAGTTGTTTCTTGCATCTCTGTATCGCTAGTATGTTTGGGGGTTTGGTCTCTTCCTATAATGATTCCATGCTTGTGTCTTTTGATCTCTGGCTCTCTCGCAATTTCTGTTGAACCAATTTTGTTTCCTAGGTCTGCATCTCCGTTTTGGTATGAATGTTTGTGTGCCTTCATCGTATAGTTTGCAAAATATGGCATACATCTTATTTACTTCCTTGCCTTGCAACAAGTCTGTCCAATTATATCCCTGAAAAAAATTTCAAAGTTCCCCATAGCGTCCTCTCTTGAAATCGAGTTTAACAACTGTTTCAGTGTCCCCATTCTCTACTAGATTATATTGCAAAGCGTATTTTATATCCAAGAGGACGCGATCACTCTTTCCCAAGGGAGGAAGGTACTGGATGTCAAATACCTTCTCTTCTTTCCTGGTGTATACTAGATCCAGTACTGACGGAACATCCCCTTCCCTCATTCTTGTGGCCTGCTTGACGTGTTGATACATGAAACCCCAAGATGAGGTTTACAAATCTGCATGTCCAAATGTCCTCCATTCTTGCTTCGTAGGCCTCCCAGTCTATTGCCTTACAGTTGAAGTCCCCCCAGTACCAACTATCGGGATTTATCTTTGTCAGCTCTTACCATAATATCTCTCATGACCATTATGAGACCCTCTCGTTTGTCATCCAGTTCTTCCTTTGTCCATGTGTTGCTTGCTGGTGGGCTGTAGGCATTTATAATTATCAGCTTATCATCTTGATTCCAGATCTGCAATGCCATTTTGCCAATATCTTGAGGGTTTTCAATTATTAACTCTCTTACCTTCAGGTGATCTTTCACCAGCACAGCCACTCCTCCTTCCTTCTAGTTTTCCTGTCACGTCTCCAAACCGAGTAGCCCCTTGGGAATACGACTCCATTTAAAATATTTTCTTCAAGTATAGTCTCTGTTAATGTGTTGATGAGGACGGGCTGGTGTTGATGAGGACGGGCTGGTGTTGATGAGGACGGGCTGGTGTTGATGAGGACGGGCTGGTGTTGATGAGGACGGGCTGGTGTTGATGAGGACGGGCTGGTGTTGATGAGGACGGGCTGGTGTTGATGAGGACGGGCTGGTGTTGATGAGGACGGGCTGGTGTTGATGAGGACGGGCTGGTGTTGATGATGAGGACGGGCTGGTGTTGATGAGGACGGGCTGGTGTTGATGAGGACGGGCTGGTGTTGATGAGGACTGGTGTTGATGAGGACGGCTGGTGTTGATGAGGACGGGCTGGTGTTGATGAGGACGGGCTGGTGTTGATGAGGACGGGCTGGTGTTGATGAGGGCTGGTGTTGATGAGGGCTGGTGTTGATGAGGGCTGGTGTTGATGAGGGCTGGTGTTGATGAGGGCTGGTGTTGATGAGGACGGGCTGGTGTTGATGAGGACGGGCTGGTGTTGATGAGGGCTGGTGTTGGTGAGGATGAGGACGGGCTGGTGTTGATGAGGACGGGCTGGTGTTGATGAGGACGGGCTGGTGTTGATGAGGACGGGCTGGTGTTGATGAGGACGGGCTGGTGTTGATGAGGACGGGCTGGTGTTGATGAGGACGGGCTGGTGTTGATGAGGACGGGCTGGTGTTGATGAGGACGGGCTGGTGTTGATGAGGACGGGCTGGTGTTGATGAGGACGGGCTGGTGTTGATGAGGACGGTCTGGTGTTGATGAGGACGGCTGGTGTTGATGAGGACGGGCTGGTGTTGATGAGGACGGGCTGGTGTTGATGAGGACGGGCTGGTGGTGTTGATGAGGACGGGCTGGTGTTGATGAGGACGGGCTGGTGTTGATGAGGACGGGCTGGTGTTGATGAGGACGGGCTGGTGTTGATGAGGACGGGCTGGTGTTGATGAGGACGGGCTGGTGTTGATGAGGACGGGCTGGTGTTGATGAGGACGGGCTGGTGTTGATGAGGACGGGCTGGTGTTGATGAGGACGGGCTGGTGTTGATGAGGACGGGCTGGTGTTGATGAGGACGGGCTGGTGTTGATGAGGACGGGCTGGTGTTGATGAGGACGGGCTGGTGTTGATGAGGACGGGCTGGTGTTGATGAGGACGGGCTGGTGTTGATGAGGACGGGCTGGTGTTGATGAGGACGGGCTGGTGTTGATGAGGACGGGCTGGTGTTGATGAGGACGGGCTGGTGTTGATGAGGACGGGCTGGTGTTGATGAGGACGGGCTGGTGAGGAGGACGGGCTGGTGTTGATGAGGACGGGCTGGTGTTGATGAGGACGGGCTGGTGTTGATGAGGACGGGCTGGTGTTGATGAGGACGGGCTGGTGTTGATGAGGACGGGCTGGTGTTGATGAGGACGGGCTGGTGTTGATGAGGACGGGCTGGTGTTGATGAGGACGGGCTGGTGTTGATGAGGACGGGCTGGTGTTGATGAGGACGGGCTGGTGTTGATGAGGACGGGCTGGTGTTGATGAGGACGGGCTGGTGTTGATGAGGACGGGCTGGTGTTGATGAGGACGGGCTGGTGTTGATGAGGACGGGCTGGTGTTGATGAGGACGGGCTGGTGTTGATGAGGACGGGCTGGTGTTGATGAGGACGGGCTGGTGTTGATGAGGACGGGCTGGTGTTGATGAGGACGGGCTGGTGTTGATGAGGACGGGCTGGTGTTGATGAGGACGGGCTGGTGTTGATGAGGACGGGCTGGTGTTGATGAGGACGGGCTGGTGTTGATGAGGACGGGCTGGTGTTGATGAGGACGGGCTGGTGTTGATGAGGACGGGCTGGTGTTGATGAGGACGGGCTGGTGTTGATGAGGACGGGCTGGTGTTGATGAGGACGGGCTGGTGTTGATGAGGACGGGCTGGTGTTGATGAGGACGGGCTGGTGTTGATGAGGACGGGCTGGTGTTGATGAGGACGGGCTGGTGTTGATGAGGACGGGCTGGTGTTGATGAGGACGGGCTGGTGTTGATGAGGACGGGCTGGTGTTGATGAGGACGGGCTGGTGTTGATGAGGACGGGCTGGTGTTGATGAGGACGGGCTGGTGTTGATGAGGACGGGCTGGTGTTGATGAGGACGGGCTGGTGTTGATGAGGACGGGCTGGTGTTGATGAGGACGGGCTGGTGTTGATGAGGACGGGCTGGTGTTGATGAGGACGGGCTGGTGTTGATGAGGACGGGCTGGTGTTGATGAGGACGGGCTGGTGTTGATGAGGACGGGCTGGTGTTGATGAGGACGGGCTGGTGTTGATGAGGACGGGCTGGTGTTGATGAGGACGGGCTGGTGTTGATGAGGACGGGCTGGTGTTGATGAGGACGGGCTGGTGTTGATGAGGACGGGCTGGTGTTGATGAGGACGGGCTGGTGTTGATGAGGACGGGCTGGTGTTGATGAGGACGGGCTGGTGTTGATGAGGACGGGCTGGTGTTGATGAGGACGGGCTGGTGTTGATGAGGACGGGCTGGTGTTGATGAGGACGGGCTGGTGTTGATGAGGACGGGCTGGTGTTGATGAGGACGGGCTGGTGTTGATGAGGACGGTCTGGTGTTGGTGAGGACGGGCTGGTGTTGATGAGGGCTGGTGTTGATGAGGACGGTCTGGTGTTGATGAGGACGGGCTGGTGTTGATGAGGGCTGGTGTTGATGAGGACGGTCTGGTGTTGATGAGGACGGGCTGGTGTTGGTGAGGACGGGCTGGTGTTGATGAGGGCTGGTGTTGATGAGGGCTGGTGTTGATGAGGACGGGCTGGTGTTGGTGAGGACGGGCTGGTGTTGATGAGGGCTGGTGTTGATGAGGACAAGCTGGTGTTGATGAGGACGGGCTGGTGTGATGAGGACGGGCTGAGGACGTGCTGGTGATGAGGACGGGCTGGTGTTGATGAGGACGGGCTGGTGTTGATGAGGACGGGCTGGTGTTGATGAGGACGGGCTGGTGTTGGTGAGGACGGGCTGGTGTTATGAGGACGGGCTGGTGATGAGGACGGGCTGGTGTTGATGAGGACGGGCTGGTGTTATGAGGACGGGCTGGTGTTATGAGGACGGGCTGGTGTGGTGATGAGGACGGGCTGGTGTTGATGAGGACGGGCTGGTGTTGATGAGGACGGGCTGGTGTTGATGAGGACGGGCTGGTGTTATGAGGACGGGCTGGTGATGAGGACGGGCTGGTGTTGGTGATGAGGACGGGCTGGTGTTGATGAGGACGGGCTGGTGTTATGAGGACGGGCTGGTGTTGATGAGGACGGGCTGGTGTTAGTGAGGACGGGCTGGTGGTTGATGAGGACGGGCTGGTGTATTGCTGGTGTTGATGAGGACGGGCTGGTGTTGATGAGGACGGGCTGGTGTTGATGAGGACGGGCTGGTGTTATGAGGACGGGCTGGTGTTGATGAGGACGGGCTGGTGTTTGATGAGGACGGGCTGGTGTTGATGAGGACGGGCTGGTGTTGATGAGGACGGGCTGGTGTTGATGAGGACGGGCTGGTGTTGATGAGGACGGGCTGGTGTTGATGAGGACGGGCTGGTGTTGATGAGGACGGGCTGGTGATGAGGACGGGCTGGTGTTGTGAGGACGGGCTGGTGTATGAGGACGGGCTGGTGTTGATGAGGCTGGTGTTGGTGAGGACGGGCTGGTGTTGATGAGGACGGGCTGGTGTTATGAGGACGGGCTGGTGTTGATGAGGACGGGCTGGTGTTGGTGAGGACGGGCTGGTGTTGGATGAGGACGGGCTGGTGTGATGAGGACGGGCTGGTGTTGGTGGACGGGCTGGTGTTGATGAGGACGGGCTGGTGTTATGAGGACGGGCTGGTGTTATGAGGACGGGCTGGTGTTATGAGGACGGGCTGGTGTTGATGAGGACGGGCTGGTGTTGATGAGGACGGGCTGGTGTTGATGAGGACGGGCTGGTGTTGATGAGGACGGGCTGGTGTTGATGAGGACGGGCTGGTGTATGAGGACGGGCTGGTGTGAGGACGGGCTGATGAGGACGGGCTGGTGTATGAGGACGGGCTGGTGTTGTATGAGGACGGGCTGGTGTTGATGAGGACGGGCTGGTGTGGTGTATGAGGACGGGCTGGTGTTGATGAGGACGGGCTGGTGTTGATGAGGACGGGCTGGTGTTATGAGGACGGGCTGGTGTTATGAGGACGGGCTGGTGTTATGAGGACGGGCTGGTGTATGAGGACGGGCTGGTGTTATGAGGACGGGCTGGTGTATGAGGACGGGCTGGTGTTATGAGGACGGGCTGGTGTTGATGAGGACGGGCTGGTGTTATGAGGACGGGCTGGTGTTGATGAGGACGGGCTGGTGTTGGTGAGGACGGGCTGGCTGGTGTATGAGGACGGGCTGGTGTTATGAGGACGGGCTGGTGTTATGAGGACGGGCTGGTGTTATGAGGACGGGCTGGTGTGTGAGGACGGGCTATGAGGACGGGCTGGTGTGTATGAGGACGGGCTGGTGTTATGAGGACGGGCTGGGTGTATGAGGACGGGCTGGTGTATGAGGACGGGCTGGTGTTGTATGAGGACGGGCTGGTGTATGAGGACGGGCTGGTGTATGAGGACGGGCTGGTGTATGAGGACGGGCTGGTGTTGATGAGGACGGGCTGGTGTTGATGAGGACGGGCTGGTGTTGATGAGGACGGGCTGGTGTTATGAGGACGGGCTGGTGTTGGTATGAGGACGGGCTGGTGTTATGAGGACGGGCTGGTGTGATGAGGACGGGCTGGTGTTATGAGGACGGGCTGGTGTTGATGAGGACGGGCTGGTGTTATGAGGACGGGCTGGTGTTATGAGGACGGGCTGGTGTATGAGGACGGGCTGGTGTATGAGGACGGGCTGGTGTATGAGGACGGGCTGGTGGTGGTGAGGACGGTCTGGTGTGATGAGGACGGGCTGGTGTTGATGAGGACGGGCTGGTGTTATGAGGACGGGCTGGTGTTAGTGAGGACGGGCTGGTGGTGGTGGTGAGGACGGGCTGGTGTTGATGAGGACGGGCTGGTGTTGATGAGGACGGGCTGGTGTTGATGAGGACGGGCTGGTGTTAGTGAGGACGGGCTGGTGTTGGTGGTGAGGACGGGCTGGTGGTGGTGGTGTATGAGGACGGGCTGGTGTTGATGAGGACGGGCTGGTGTTGATGAGGACGGGCTGGTGTTGATGAGGACGGGCTGGTGTTAGTGAGGACGGGGGTGGTGTTGAGGACGGGCTGGTGTATGAGGACGGGCTGGTGTATGAGGACGGGCTGGTGTATGAGGACGGGCTGGTGTATGAGGACGGGCTGGTGTTATGAGGACGGGCTGGTGTTGTATGAGGACGGGCTGGTGTATGAGGACGGGCTGGTGTTGGTGTATGAGGACGGGCTGGTGTATGAGGACGGGCTGGTGTTGATGAGGACGGGCTGGTGTGAGGACGGGTGTATGAGGACGGAGTGGTGTATGAGGGCGGGCTGGTGTATGAGGACGGGCTGGTGTATGAGGGCGGGCTGGTGTATGAGGACGGAGTGGTGTATGAGGGCGGGCTGGTGTATGAGGACGGAGTGGTGTATGAGGGCGGGCTGGTGTATGAGGACGGAGTGGTGTATGAGGACGGGCTGGTGTTGATGAGGACGGGCTGGTGTTGATGAGGACGGTCTGGTGTTGATGAGGACGGGCTGGTGTGGATGAGGACGGGCTTGTGTATGAGGACGGGCTGGTGTATGAGGACGGGCTGGTGTATGAGGACGGCCTGGTGTATGAGGACGGGCTGGTGTATGAGGACGGCCTGGTGTATGAGGACGGGCTGGTGTATGAGGGCGGGCTGGTGTATGAGGACGGCCTGCACCACACAGGGAGGCGTCTAACACCTCCCTGTGTCACCAGCGGACAGTGATTGAATTCCCCAGATCCAGCGACCAGTTCTCCGGTTCTTCACACGGGCAAAATACTTGATCTAATTTAAGCTCCTTTCACACATATCTGCACATCTCTCACACATATCTACACATCTTTCACACATAGCTACACATATCTCACACATAGCTACACATATCTGTTACAGAGCCGAGCCCAGCGTCCGAGCACGGAGCAGTGACGACCGCGCCATCTGTGCGTCAGCTCCCGAAACCCCCTCCAAATGGACGATGCCATCTAGTGGGGACAGGATATACCAGCCACGAGGGCTGGTTTCCCGTCCTGATCAGCTCATAACACAGCCGCTGCTGACCTCTGAGGTGACGCTTAGACAGCAACGCCATCTATGGAGTGGATAGGTGGGCGTTTGTGTCTAAGCCTGTAAGTAAGGTGCCCTAGTGTGTAACCGGTACTGATGACGTGTCTGATTACAGAGTCGACCTGGGACTGCTGTAATGAACATTGGATCAGTCTCCTCTAGGCAGCCGTAGAACCTCCACGCATTTGCCGCTGAAACTGTGAGTCACCCCCCCCCCCGGATGAACACTGTTGTGTTAGCCTGCCTGTGAGGTGGCAGATCCAGGGATTGTCGTACCCGGGGCTGACTAGTGGAGAAGACTAACCACTGGAGTGTTGTGGTGAGGAGAGTGACCTGTGAAGTCACACGAGGCTCCTGCCTAGGGCTCGCAACCCTAGTATCGGTCGTGTAGTGGCCTAACCAGCGGAACTGATTGGAACCTGCCAGCTACAGGCTGGATTTGTGGTTGAAGGCCTCCACGACGGTGCCCCCAGTGGAGCTGTGATTTGGCTGGCCTGTGGCCAGGGTAGACTCGAGAGAATCGAAGGATTCATCGTGAGGCCACAAGAGGACCAATGGCTAAGCATCGTTGAGCACCGTGGAACACTCCGCGTCTTCAGAGGAAGACCATATTGTACATAATAGTGTTTATACCTCTAAAATATATATTATTTATGGTGACGGTGATAATTATATATTTAAGTTTTTGCCTTTGTCTCCCTTCCCCTTTAATTTACTTGCGTTACGGAACACACCCCTTGAAAGCCATTACTAACTTGGGGCCGGATACCCAAACTCTATTGACATCAGAGAAAGAACCCAGTTGCGACCCAATAGGGCCGTAACAATATCTCACACGTATCTACACGTTTTCAGATGTTTCCACTGCTTGTGGCATGTATGGACACTCCATATATAACTCTCGGTCTATTAACACGGAGTTATATTGCCAGTTGTTTGTCTCAAACATCAAGTCGAGGTTTTGTTTGTTTTTGTGACCAACTTTAAGGCTATTGCAGGGGATGGGGGGGGGGGGAGTCGAGGGAGTAGATCTCGGGACACCAGCTGTGGGAGTGGGTCTTGCTCCACCAGCTGTGGGAGTGGGTCTTGGGCCACCAGCTGTGGAAGTGTGTCTTGGGCCACCAGCATTGGGAGTGGGTCTTGGGCCACCAGCTGTGGGAGTGGGTGTTAGGCAACCAGCTGTGGGAGTGGGTCTTGGACGACCAGCTGTGGGAGTGGATTTTGGACCACCAGCTGTGGGAGTGGGTTTTGGGCGACCAACTGTGGGAGTGGGTGTTGAGCCACTACCTGTGGGAGTGGGTCTTGGGCCACCAGCTGTGGGAGTGGGTGTTGAGCCACCAGCTGTGGGAGTGGGTGTTAGGCAACCAGCTGTGGGAGTGGGTGTTGGACCACCACTCGCTTTGGGAGTGGGTCTTGGACCACCAGCTGTGGAAATGGGTGTTGGACCACCTGGTTGACCACCAGGGAAGGTTGCACGGGGCCAGGGAAGGTTGCACGGGGGGGAAGGTTGCACGGGGGCAGGGAAAGTTGCACGGGGGTAGGGAAGGTTGCACGGGGTAGGGAAGGTGCACGGGGGCAAGGAAGGTTGCACGTGGATAGGGAAGGTTGCACGGGGCAAGGGAAGGTTGCACTGTGGTAGGGAAGGTTGTACTGTGGTAGGGAAGGTTGCATGAAGGTAGGGAAGGTTGCACGGGGGTAGGGAAGGTTGCACGGGGCCAAAAAAGGTTGCACGGAGCCAGGGAAGGTTGCACGGGGGCAGGGAAGGTTGCACGGGGGTAGGGAAGGTTGCACGAGGGTAGGAAAGGTTGCACGGGGGTAGGGAAGGTTGCACGTGGGTAGGGAAGGTTGCACAGGGGCAGGGAAGGTTGCACGTGGGTAGGGAAGGTTGCACTAGGGTAGGAAAGGATGCACGGGGGCAGGGAAGGTTGCACGGGGGTAGGGAAGGTTGCACGGGGGCAGGGAAGGTTGCATGGGGGCAGGGAAAGATGCACAGGAGCAGGGAAGGTTGCACGGGGGTAGGGAAGGTTGCACGGGGGCAGGGAAGGTTACACGGGGGCAGGGAAGGTTGCACGGGGGCAGGGAAGGTTGCACTGGGGCAGGAAAGGTTGCACGGGGGCAGGAAAGGTTGCACGGTGGTAGGGAAGGTTGCACGGGGCCAAAAAAGGTTGCACGGAGCCAGGGAAGGTGTCACGGGGCCAGGGAAGGTTGCATGGGAGCAGGGAAGGTTGCACGGGGGCAGGGAAGGTTGCACGGGGACAGGGAAGGTTGCACGGGGGCAGGGAAGGTTGCACGGGGGCAGGGAAGGTTGCATGGGGGCAGGGAAAGATGCACAGGAGCAGGGAAGGTTGCACGGGGGTAGGGAAGGTTGCACAGGGGCAGGGAAGGTTACACGGGGGCAGGGAAGGATTGTAACAAACTAGGCTGTTGTAAGAATTATCCAGAGTGGTTTATCGACAAAAGAGAATGGGAAGCTGAGCCCGCATGGTGACCTGGGAACCTGACCCCAGGGGAATTCGCGGTGGAAATAACCGACGCTTTGTTCATAGCTGCGTATAATGAACCATCCTATAGTATTCAGTAATTTAGAGAAAATTAGCCTTTATTCATTTTGCATTAAAATTGTATTGCATAATAGTACTGGATACAATATCAAGAGTATTCTAATTATTGAGTTTAAGTCACCATCAGTGACGTCACGAATCAGATCTAACTTGTAAGGCGGAGTGACCGGCGGTCATAGGTCAGCAGGGTTGACAGGTCCACTATTTCTCAAAGTTCAATTAACCATTTTTTGGTGATCGGGAACAGCTCTGCCGTTAGATGTTTGTGTAATTTAA
The DNA here is from genome assembly GCF_020424385.1 of Procambarus clarkii. Taxonomy (NCBI): domain Eukaryota; kingdom Metazoa; phylum Arthropoda; class Malacostraca; order Decapoda; family Cambaridae; genus Procambarus; species Procambarus clarkii. The sequence goes on from NW_025574195.1 coordinate 12,612, forward strand.
TTTCAGTAAAATAATTCAACCAATCTGGATCAATTCAGTACAAACAGAGGTTAATTGTTATAACTTAAACCTTGCTAGTAACTTGGTGAAACTTTGACTAGGCGGAAGGTTACAATGCTCTAGCCTGGGGTAGACCAGACGAGGAAGAGATCAGTGTGGACACGGGAGCAGCTGGGAGAGGTCAAACATCTTACCTCTCCCCGAGACCAGCCCAACATCTTTAGCTGGTAAAACATAGAGGTATAGTTGCTATGGTTATTTATAGAATAGTCTTCATTGCCATTCAGGTCAAGTAGGGAGTGTTAAAGTAACAGGGAGTGAACATATTTAGATTTTTGTTTTAATTTTTCTTTTAATAAATTAATTAAGTTAATAATTTGCATTTTTATTATTTCCATGTGTTTTATGTGTATACTTGTCCTGGTCACGTGGTCCACACGAGGCAGAGTTGGCTTGGGCGCCGATTCTAACATCGATTCTAACATCGAATCATTCCCGTGTAATTAATTTCACACTCTTAAGTTTCCACGGTCATCGGTTATAGTGGGGATCAAGCCCCAAGGTTGATTAATTAGCGTGATCGATCCAGACCTCGATCATTGCTCGGTGTTGCTGGTCTGGTGGTGGCAGCGTAGAGGCGACTCTAGGGTTTTGCTCAAAGCCTAGGTCACGTCATACTGGGTGTAGAATCCTAAGTCGGTCAATCGTCTTAGGACCACGTGGCGTGGAGTTGGCTTTTGTAAAAGTTTTGGAGTCCCTTGGTAGAGAATAAAAAGTAAGAATACGGGTAGAGGGGGGAGTAGAAGGAAAGAAAATAGAAGTAGAGAGAGGAACCCTAACCCGTGTTACAGGATGCACGGGGCCAGGGAAGGTTGCACTTGGGATGGGAAGGTTGCACGGTGGCAGGGAAGGTTGCACGAGGGCCAGGGAAGGTTGCACGGTGGTAGGGAAGGTTGCACGGTGGTAGGGAAGGTTGCACGGGGCCAGGGAAGGTTGCACGGTGGCAGGGAAGGTTGCACGGGGGCAGGAAAGGTTGCACGGGGCCAGGGAAGGTTGCACGGTGGTAGGGAAGGTTGCACGGGGCCAGGGAAGGTTGCACGGTGGCAGGGAAGGTTGCACGGGGGCAGGGGAGGTTGCACGGAGCCAGGGAAGGTTGCACGGGAGCAGGGAAGGTTGCACGGGGCCAGGGAAGGTTGCACGGTGGTAGGGAAGGTTGCACGGGGCCAGGGAAGGATGCACGGTGGCAGGGAAGGTTGCACGGGGGCAGGAAAGGTTGCACGGGGGCAGGGGAGGTTGCACGGAGCCAGGGAAGGTTGCACGGAAGCAGGGAAGGTTGCACGGGGCCAGGGAAGGTTGCACGGTGGCAGAGAATGTTGCACGGGGCCAGGGAAGGTTGCACGGGGCCAGGGAAGGTTGCACGGGAGCAGGGAAGGTTGCACGGTGGTAGGGAAGGTTACACGGGGCCAGGGAAGGTTGCACGGGAGCAGGAAAGGTTGCACGGGGCCAGGGAAGGTTGCACGGGAGCAGGGAAGGTTGCACGGGGCCAGGGAAGGTTGCACGGGGCCAGGGAAGGTTGCACGGGAGCAGGGAAGGTTGCACGGGGTCAGGGAAGGTTGCACGGGACCAGGGAAAGTTGCACGGGAGCAGGGAAGGTTGCACGGGAGCAGGGAAGGTTGCACGGGGGCAGGGAAGGTTGCACGGGGCCAGGGAAGGTTGCACGGGAGCAGGGAAGGTTGCACGGGGCCAGGGAAGGTTGCACGGGGCCAGGGAAGGTTGCACGGGAGCATGGAAGGTTGCACGGGGCCAGGGAAGGTTGCACGGGGCCAGGGAAGGTTGCACGGGGCCAGGGAAGGTTGCACGGGGCCAGGGAAGGTTGCACGGGGCCAGGGAAGGTTGCACGGGACCAGGGAAGGTTGCACGGGACCAGGGAAGGTTGCACGGGAGCAGGGAAGGTTGCACGGGAGCAGGGAAGGTTGCACGGGGCCAGGGAAGGTTGCACGGGGCCAGGGAAGGTTGCACGGGAGCAGGGAAGGTTGCACGGGGCCAGGGAAGGTTGCACGGGGCCAGGGAAGGTTGCACGGGACCAGGGAAGGTTGCACGGGAGCAGGGAAGGTTACACGGGGCCAGGGAAGGTTGCACGGGGCCAGGGAAGGTTGCACGGGGCCAGGGAAGGTTGCACGGGGCCAGGGAAGGTTGCACGGGGCCAGGGAAGGTTGCACGGGGCCAGGGAAGGTTGCACGGGAGCAGGGAAGGTTGCACGGGAGCAGGGAAGGTTGCACGGGGCCAGGGAAGGTTGCACGGGAGCAGGGAAGGTTGCACGGGGCCAGGGAAGGTTGCACGGGGCCAGGGAAGGTTGCACGGGAGCAGGGAAGGTTGCACGGGGCCAGGGAAGGTTGCACGGGGCCAGGGAAGGTTGCACGGGGCCAGGGAAGGTTGCACGGGGCCAGGGAAGGTTGCACGGGGCCAGGGAAGGTTGCACGGGACCAGGGAAGGTTGCACGGGACCAGGGAAGGTTGCACGGGAGCAGGGAAGGTTGCACGGGACCAGGGAAGGTTGCACGGGGCCAGGGAAGGTTGCACGGGGCCAGGGAAGGTTGCACGGGAGCAGGGAAGGTTGCACGGGGCCAGGGAAGGTTGCACGGGGCCAGGGAAGGTTGCACGGGACCAGGGAAGGTTGCGCGGGAGCAGGGAAAGTTACACGGGGCCAGGGAAGGTTGCACGGGGCCAGGGAAGGTTGCACGGGGCCAGGGAAGGTTGCACGGGGCCAGGGAAGGTTGCACGGGGCCAGGGAAGGTTGCACGGGGCCAGGGAAGGTTTCACGGGGCCAGGGAAGGTTGCACGGAGCCAGGGAAGGTTGCACTTGGCCAGGGAAGGTTGCACGGAGCCAGGGAAGGTTGCACGGGAGCAGGGAAGGTTGCACGGGGCCAGGGAAGGTTGCGCGGATCCAGGGAAGGTTGCACGGGGCCAGGGAAGGTTGCACGGGGCCATTGAAGGTTGCACGGGGCCAGGGAAGGTTGCACGGGGCCAGGGAAGGGTGCACGGGGCCAGGGAAGGTTGCACGGGGCCAGGGAAGGTTGCACGGGGCCATTGAAGGTTGCACGGGGCCAGGGAAGGTTGCACGGGGCCAGGGAAGGGTGCACGGGGCCAGGGAAGGTTGCACAGGGCCATTGAAGGTTGCACGGGGCCAGGGAAGGTTGCACGGGGTCAGGGAAGGGTGCACGGGGCCAGGGAAGGGTGCACGGGGCCAGGGAAGGGTGCACGGGGCGTGGGGTGAGAGGGTATGAGTGCCCGGGCAGCAAGGTGGTGCAGGAGAGCCGTGGGGGCCGCTGGCGCCAAATTTAGTGTGTTCACTCACCTACTTAAGGCATCCGGGAGCCAATCAAGTGGCGCTGATTGACAGGACTGTTGTGGGCTTCTCTCTGCACCCCAGACGCGCCCCTCCACACCAACCTGTTGCCCCCCCCCACCCCTTAACACCACGATGACGTCCCGCGCACCCATTATGGCTGCCCCTGGAGGGAGACCTTCACACTCATGTGGACTGAGTCCGGACTCCGGCCTCCTCACACAGTGAATTGCATGGTTGAGTTTCATCACAATCAGGATTAGTAACTGTAACTGGCCACCGCAGGTGTTAACTGCTCTGTACTGGGAGTGTTCACTCCCTGAACCACGTGTGCTCTGTCACACGGTGTGTTACGACTGGTAAATACTACCGCGTGATTGGTCCTTGTATTGTCCCTGAGCTTGTTGTGTGTCTCTACCTTTGTCCTACACCACCCACGGGATGGGTATGGGTCCACCACCACCCACGGGATGGGTATGGGGTCCACCACCACCCACGGGATGGGTATGACTGGTCCACCACCACCCACGGGTATGTCCCTGGTATGTGGGTCTCACCACCACCCACGGGATGGGTATGGGGTCCACCACCACCCACGGGATGGGTATGGGGTCCACCACCACCCACGGGATGGGTATGGGGTCCACCACCACCCACGGGATGGGTATGGGGTCCACCACCACCCACGGGATGGGTATGGGGTCCACCACCACCCACGGGATGGGTATGGGGTCCACCACCACCCACGGGATGGGTATGGGGTCCACCACCACCCACGGGATGGGTATGGGGTCCACCACCACCCACGGGATGGGTATGGGGTCCACCACCACCCACGGGATGGGTATGGGGTCCACCACCACCCACGGGATGGGTATGGGGTCCACCACCACCCACGGGATGGGTATGGGGTCCACCACCACCCACGGGATGGGTATGGGGTCCACCACCACCCACGGGATGGGTATGGGGTCCACCACCACCCACGGGATGGGTATGGGGTCCACCACCACCCACGGGATGGGTATGGGGTCCACCACCACCCACGGGATGGGTATGGGGTCCACCACCACCCACGGGATGGGTATGGGGTCCACCACCACCCACGGGATGGGTATGGGGTCCACCACCACCCACGGGATGGGTATGGGGTCCACCACCACCCACGGGATGGGTATGGGGTCCACCACCACCCACGGGATGGGTATGGGGTCCACCACCACCCACGGGATGGGTATGGGGTCCACCACCACCCACGGGATGGGTATGGGGTCCACCACCACCCACGGGATGGGTATGGGGTCCACCACCACCCACGGGATGGGTATGGGGTCCACCACCACCCACGGGATGGGTATGGGGTCCACCACCACCCACGGGATGGGTATGGGGTCCACCACCACCCACGGGATGGGTATGGGGTCCACCACCACCCACGGGATGGGTATGGGGTCCACCACCACCCACGGGATGGGTATGGGGTCCACCACCACCCACGGGATGGGTATGGGTCCACCACCACCCACGGGATGGGTATGGGGTCCTACACCACCCACGGGATGGGTATGGGGTCCTACACCACCCACGGGATGGGTATGGGGTCCACCACCACCCACGGGATGGGTATGGGGTCCACCACCACCCACGGGATGGGTATGGGGTCCACCACCACCCACGGGATGGGTATGGGGTCCACCACCACCCACGGGATGGGTATGGGGTCCACCACCACCCACGGGATGGGTATGGGGTCCACCACCACCCACGGGATGGGTATGGGGTCCACCACCACCCACGGGATGGGTATGGGGTCCACCACCACCCACGGGATGGGTATGGGGTCCACCACCACCCACGGGATGGGTATGGGGTCCACCACCACCCACGGGATGGGTATGGGGTCCACCACCACCCACGGGATGGGTATGGGGTCCACCACCACCCACGGGATGGGTATGGGGTCCACCACCACCCACGGGATGGGTATGGGGTCCACCACCACCCACGGGATGGGTATGGGGTCCACCACCACCCACGGGATGGGTATGGGGTCCACCACCACCCACGGGATGGGTATGGGGTCCACCACCACCCACGGGATGGGTATGGGGTCCACCACCACCCACGGGATGGGTATGGGGTCCACCACCACCCACGGGATGGGTATGGGGTCCACCACCACCCACGGGATGGGTATGGGGTCCACCACCACCCACGGGATGGGTATGGGGTCCACCACCACCCACGGGATGGGTATGGGGTCCACCACCACCCACGGGATGGGTATGGGGTCCACCACCACCCACGGGATGGGTATGGGGTCCACCACCACCCACGGGATGGGTATGGGGTCCACCACCACCCACGGGATGGGTATGGGGTCCACCACCACCCACGGGATGGGTATGGGGTCCACCACCACCCACGGGATGGGTATGGGGTCCACCACCACCCACGGGATGGGTATGGGGTCCACCACCACCCACGGGATGGGTATGGGGTCCACCACCACCCACGGGATGGGTATGGGGTCCACCACCACCCACGGGATGGGTATGGGGTCCACCACCACCCACGGGATGGGTATGGGGTCCACCACCACCCACGGGATGGGTATGGGGTCCACCACCACCCACGGGATGGGTATGGGGTCCACCACCACCCACGGGATGGGTATGGGGTCCACCACCACCCACGGGATGGGTATGGGGTCCACCACCACCCACGGGATGGGTATGGGGTCCACCACCACCCACGGGATGGGTATGGGGTCCACCACCACCCACGGGATGGGTATGGGGTCCACCACCACCCACGGGATGGGTATGGGGTCCACCACCACCCACGGGATGGGTATGGGGTCCACCACCACCCACGGGATGGGTATGGGGTCCACCACCACCCACGGGATGGGTATGGGGTCCACCACCACCCACGGGATGGGTATGGGGTCCACCACCACCCACGGGATGGGTATGGGGTCCACCACCACCCACGGGATGGGTATGGGGTCCACCACCACCCACGGGATGGGTATGGGGTCCACCACACCACCCACGGGATGGGTATGGGGTCCACCACCACCCACGGGATGGGTATGGGGTCCACCACCACCCACGGGATGGGTATGGGGTCCACCACCACCCACGGGATGGGTATGGGGTCCACCACCACCCACGGGATGGGTATGGGGTCCACCACCACCCACGGGATGGGTATGGGGTCCACCACCACCCACGGGATGGGTATGGGGTCCACCACCACCCACGGGATGGGTATGGGGTCCACCACCACCCACGGGATGGGTATGGGGTCCACCACCACCCACGGGATGGGTATGGGGTCCACCACCACCCACGGGATGGGTATGGGGTCCACCACCACCCACGGGATGGGTATGGGGTCCACCACCACCCACGGGATGGGTATGGGGTCCACCACCACCCACGGGATGGGTATGGGGTCCACCACCACCCACGGGATGGGTATGGGGTCCACCACCACCCACGGGATGGGTATGGGGTCCACCACCACCCACGGGATGGGTATGGGGTCCACCACCACCCACGGGATGGGTATGGGGTCCACCACCACCCACGGGATGGGTATGGGGTCCACCACCACCCACGGGATGGGTATGGGGTCCACCACCACCCACGGGATGGGTATGGGGTCCACCACCACCCACGGGATGGGTATGGGGTCCACCACCACCCACGGGATGGGTATGGGGTCCACCACCACCCACGGGATGGGTATGGGGTCCACCACCACCCACGGGATGGGTATGGGGTCCACCACCACCCACGGGATGGGTATGGGGTCCACCACCACCCACGGGATGGGTATGGGGTCCACCACCACCCACGGGATGGGTATGGGGTCCACCACCACCCACGGGATGGGTATGGGGTCCACCACCACCCACGGGATGGGTATGGGGTCCACCACCACCCACGGGATGGGTATGGGGTCCACCACCACCCACGGGATGGGTATGGGGTCCACCACCACCCACGGGATGGGTATGGGGTCCACCACCACCCACGGGATGGGTATGGGGTCCACCACCACCCACGGGATGGGTATGGGGTCCACCACCACCCACGGGATGGGTATGGGGTCCACCACCACCCACGGGATGGGTATGGGGTCCACCACCACCCACGGGATGGGTATGGGGTCCACCACCACCCACGGGATGGGTATGGGGTCCACCACCACCCACGGGATGGGTATGGGGTCCACCACCACCCACGGGATGGGTATGGGGTCCACCACCACCCACGGGATGGGTATGGGGTCCACCACCACCCACGGGATGGGTATGGGGTCCACCACCACCCACGGGATGGGTATGGGGTCCACCACCACCCACGGGATGGGTATGGGGTCCACCACCACCCACGGGATGGGTATGGGGTCCACCACCACCCACGGGATGGGTATGGGGTCCACCACCACCCACGGGATGGGTATGGGGTCCACCACCACCCACGGGATGGGTATGGGGTCCACCACCACCCACGGGATGGGTATGGGGTCCACCACCACCCACGGGATGGGTATGGGGTCCACCACCACCCACGGGATGGGTATGGGGTCCACCACCACCCACGGGATGGGTATGGGGTCCACCACCACCCACGGGATGGGTATGGGGTCCACCACCACCCACGGGATGGGTATGGGGTCCACCACCACCCACGGGATGGGTATGGGGTCCACCACCACCCACGGGATGGGTATGGGGTCCACCACCACCCACGGGATGGGTATGGGGTCCACCACCACCCACGGGATGGGTATGGGGTCCACCTCCACCCACGGGATGGGTATGGGGTCCACCACCACCCACGGGATGGGTATGGGGTCCACCACCACCCACGGGATGGGTATGGGGTCCACCACCACCCACGGGATGGGTATGGGGTCCACCACCACCCACGGGATGGGTATGGGGTCCACCACCACCCACGGGATGGGTATGGGGTCCACCACCACCCACGGGATGGGTATGGGGTCCACCACCACCCACGGGATGGGTATGGGGTCCACCACCACCCACGGGATGGGTATGGGGTCCACCACCACCCACGGGATGGGTATGGGGTCCACCACCACCCACGGGATGGGTATGGGGTCCACCACCACCCACGGGATGGGTATGGGGTCCACCACCACCCACGGGATGGGTATGGGGTCCACCACCACCCACGGGATGGGTATGGGGTCCACCACCACCCACGGGATGGGTATGGGGTCCACCACCACCCACGGGATGGGTATGGGGTCCACCACCACCCACGGGATGGGTATGGGGTCCACCACCACCCACGGGATGGGTATGGGGTCCACCACCACCCACGGGATGGGTATGGGGTCCACCACCACCCACGGGATGGGTATGGGGTCCACCACCACCCACGGGATGGGTATGGGGTCCACCACCACCCACGGGATGGGTATGGGGTCCACCACCACCCACGGGATGGGTATGGGGTCCACTCCACCCACGGGATGGGTATGGGGTCCACCACCACCCACGGGATGGGTATGGGGTCCACCACCACCCACGGGATGGGTATGGGGTCCACCACCACCCACGGGATGGGTATGGGGTCCACCACCACCCACGGGATGGGTATGGGGTCCACCACCACCCACGGGATGGGTATGGGGTCCACCACCACCCACGGGATGGGTATGGGGTCCACCACCACCCACGGGATGGGTATGGGGTCCACCACCACCCACGGGATGGGTATGGGGTCCACCACCACCCACGGGATGGGTATGGGGTCCACCACCACCCACGGGATGGGTATGGGGTCCACCACCACCCACGGGATGGGTATGGGGTCCACCACCACCCACGGGATGGGTATGGGGTCCACCACCACCCACGGGATGGGTATGGGGTCCACCACCACCCACGGGATGGGTATGGGGTCCACCACCACCCACGGGATGGGTATGGGGTCCACCACCACCCACGGGATGGGTATGGGGTCCACCACCACCCACGGGATGGGTATGGGGTCCACCACCACCCACGGGATGGGTATGGGGTCCACCACCACCCACGGGATGGGTATGGGGTCCACCACCACCCACGGGATGGGTATGGGGTCCACCACCACCCACGGGATGGGTATGGGGTCCACCACCACCCACGGGATGGGTATGGGGTCCACCACCACCCACGGGATGGGTATGGGGTCCACCACCACCCACGGGATGGGTATGGGGTCCACCACCACCCACGGGATGGGTATGGGGTCCACACCACCCACGGGATGGGTATGGGGTCCACCACCACCACGGGATGGGTATGGGGTCCACCACCACCCACGGGATGGGTATGGGGTCCACCACCACCCACGGGATGGGTATGGGGTCCACTCCACCCACGGGATGGGTATGGGGTCCACCACCACCCACGGGATGGGTATGGGGTCCACCACCACCCACGGGATGGGTATGGGGTCCACCACCACCCACGGGATGGGTATGGGTCCACCACCACCCACGGGATGGGTATGGGGTCCTACACCACCCACGGGATGGGTATGGGGTCCACCACCACCCACGGGATGGGTATGGGGTCCACCACCACCCACGGGATGGGTATGGGGTCCACTACCACCCACGGGATGGGTATGGGGTCCACTACCACCCACGGGATGGGTATGGGTTGCATAATAAATAAAGAAGGCAAAAAGCACAGTCCAAAGATAAGGAGTGGGTGTGGGGAGAGTGTGGAGGGTGTGTGTGTGTGTGTGTGGAGGGGGGGGGGCACGGGGGTGTGGAGGGGGGGGCATGGGGGTGTGCAGGGGGTTAGGTGAGGATTAATATCTCCGTGGCGGATGGGATTAAGAGAGAGTGTTGGCACTGGGGTCGGGGTGGGATTAACGACGGGGGGGGGGGGGGAGGGGGAGGGGAGGGGGGTGTTGGTACAGTGCCAGGCACCTCCACACCCACAAGGGGTGGTGAAGGACAGGTACTGCGGGGAACACTGGGGATGAGTGACGGCTGGCCACGCTCACACGACCTGCCTCAAGTACTAGACCGCTCACTCTGAACACACACACACACACACACACACACACACACACACACACACACACACACACACACACACACACACACACACACACACACACACACACACACACACACACACACACACACACACACACACACACACACACACACACACACACACACACACACACACACACACACACACACACACACACACACACACACACACACACACACACACACACACACACACACACACACACACACACACACACACACACACACACACACACACACACACACACACACACACACACACACACACACACACACACACACACACACACACACACACACACACACACACACACACACACACACACACACACACACACACACACACACACACACACACACACACACACACACACACACACACACACACACACACACACACACACACACACACACACACACACACACACACACACACACACACACACACACACACACACACACACACACACACACACACACACACACACACACACACACACACACACACACACACACACACACACACACACACACACACACACACACACACACACACACACACACACACACACACACACACACACACACACACACACACACACACACACACACACACACACACACACACACACACACACACACACACACACACACACACACACACACACACACACACACACACACACACACACACACACACACACACACACACACACACACACACACACACACACACACACACTTACACCTGCAAGAAATCCTGCAAGAATCAAATAGAGAGAAGGATCTGGGGGTTGATATCACACCGAACCTGTCCCCAGAGGCCCACATCAAAAGAATATCATCAGCGGCATATGCAAGACTGGCCAACATAAGAACTGCCTTCAGAAACTTGTGTAAGGAATCTTTCAGAACCCTGTATACCACTTATGTAAGACCAATCCTGGAGTATGCAGCTCCAGCCTGGAGTCCATACCTAGTTAAACACAAGACAAAGTTAGAGAAGATTCAGCGGTATGCCACCAGGCTCGTCCCGGAACTGAGAGGATTGAGCTACGAGGAAAGGCTAAAGGAGCTGAACCTCACGTCCCTGGAAAACAGAAGAGTAAGGGGAGACATGATAACCACCTACAAAATTCTCAGGGGAATTGACAGGGTGGACAAAGACAAACTCTTCAGCACGGGTTGGACACGAACAAGGGGACACAGGTGGAAACTTAGTACCCAGATGAGCCACAGAGACGTTAGAAAGAATTTTTTTCAGTGTCAGAGTAGTTAATAAATGGAATGCACTAGGAAGTGATGCGGTGGAGGCTGACTCCATGCACAGTTTCAAATGTAGATATGATAGAGCCCAGTAGGCTCAGGAATCTGTACACCAGTTGATTGACAGTTGAGAGGCGGGACCAAAGAGCCAAAGCTCAACCCCCGCAAGCACAATTAGGTGAGTACAATTAGGTGAGTACACACACACACACACACACACACACACACACACACACACACACACAGTAGAAACAGTAGTCTGGAAACATAAACATAATAAACATAGTCATAGAAACATAGTAGAAACAGAGTCTAGAGATGAAGTGGAAAATATGCTAAAGGAGCTCGGGAGGAACAAAGCAGCTGGCCCAGATGGCGTTTCACCATGGGTTCTGAGAGAATGTGCATCTGAGCTCAGCATTCCACTTCACCTGATCTTTCAGGCATCCCTGTGTACAGGAATCGTAGCAGACGTGTGGAAACAGGCTAACATAGTTCCAATCTACAAAAGTGGCAGCAGGGAAGACCCCCTCAATTATAGACCTGTATCATTGACAAGTGTAATAGTGAAAGTATTGGAAAAGCTAATCAAAACTAAATGGGTAGAACACCTGGAGAGAAATGATATAATATCAGACAGACAGTATGGTTTTCGATCAGGAAGATCCTGTGTATCGAATTTACTCAGTTTCTATGATCGGGCCACAGAGGTATTACAGGAAAGAGATGGCTGGGTTGACTGCATCTATCTGGACCTAAAAAAGGCTTTTGACAGAGTTCCACATAAGAGGTTGTTCTGGAAACTGGAAAATATTGGAGGGGTGACAGGTAAGCTTCTATCATGGATGAAAAATTTTCTGACTGATAGAAAAATGAGGGCAGTAATCAGAGGCAATGTATCGGAATGGAGAAATGTCACAAGTGGAGTACCACAGGGTTCAGTTCTTGCACCAGTGATGTTTATTGTGTACATAAATGATCTACCAGTTGGTATACAGAATTATATGAACATGTTTGCTGATGATGCTAAGATAATTGGAAGGATAAGAAATTTAGATGATTGTCATGCCCTTCAAGAAGACCTGGACAAAATAAGTATATGGAGCACCACTTGGCAAATGGAATTTAATGTTAATAAATGTCATGTTATGGAATGTGGAATAGGAGAACATAGACCCCACACAACCTATATATTATGTGAGAAATCTTTAAAGAATTCTGATAAAGAAAGAGATCTAGGAGTGGTTCTAGATAGAAAACTATCACCTGAGGACCACATAAAGAATATTGTGCAAGGAGCCTATGCAATGCTTTCTAACTTCAGAATTGCATTTAAATACATGGATGGCGATATACTAAAGAAATTGTTCATGACTTTTGTTAGGCCAAAGCTAGAATATGCAGCGGTTGTGTGGTGCCCATATCTTAAGAAGCACATCAACAAACTGGAAAAGGTGCAAAGACATGCTACTAAGTGGCTCCCAGAACTGAAGGGCAAGAGCTACGAGGAGAGGTTAGAAGCATTAAATATGCCAAAACTAGAAGACAGAAGAAAAAGAGGTGATATGATCACTACGTACAAAATAGTAACAGGAATTGATAAAATCGACAGGGAAGACTTCCTGAGACCTGGAACTTCAAGAACAAGAGGTCATAGATTTAAACTAGCTAAACACAGATGCCGAAGAAATATAAGAAAATTCACCTTCGCAAATAGAGTGGTAGACGGTTGGAACAAGTTAAAATGCTTTTAAAATTACATTTAGGTAATTACACTTAGGTACACACACACACATAAATGACAGTGAATGACCAAGTGAGCAGGTTAAGAAAAAGGAAAGGCCAGTTTACAGAAAATGATAAAGAAATTTGTGAGGAGCTCAATGCCAGCTTCCACAGAGTGTTCACTACTGAGCCTGAACAGTTCCCAGAGCTAGATGAGGCAGCAGCTCCTAATGAGGAACTACTAAATATTAAGGTAACAACAGAGGAAGTAAGAATACAGCTATCATCACTGGAAGTAACTAGAGCTACTGGGCCAGATAGAGTATCACCAGGGATGTTAAAAGAGGCAGCACAGGCCCTCAGCATACCTCTAGCACTAATGGGAATTGCCCAGCTGCTGGAAGAAGGCAAAAGTGGTGCCAATCTACAAGAAAGGAGATAGATATGAGACACTTAGCTACAGACCAGAGTCACTCACAAGCATCCCTTGCAAAGCACTTGAGAGAATTATAAGGTTAAGACTAGTTGCACATCTAGAAATAATTAGGTTTGTAAGTAAACAACAAGACGACTTTAGAGTAGGGAAATCATGCCTAACAACCTCCTGGAGTTTTATGATAAGGTAACGGAAATAAGGCAAGACAGAGAAGGATGGGCAGATTGTATACTTCTGGACTGCCACAAAGCCTTTGATACAGTACCACACAGAAGGCTACTATACAAACTTGAGAGACAGGCGGCAGTAGACGGAAACGCACTGTCATGGGTAAGGAATTACCTAACAGACGGGTGTCAGAGAGTGACAGTGAGGGGCGAGGAGACGGACTGGCGTAGAGTAACAAGCGGGGTGCCTCAAGGATCGCTGCTGGGTCCCATACTATTCCTTATTTATGTAAATGACTTGACTGCAGGAGTTGAGTCTTTTATGTCAATGTTTGCAGATGCAACACTAATGAGGAGAGTAAACAAAACTAATGAGTAATGAGGATGAAAGACAGATGAGGATTGCAAGATTTTCCTGGATGACTTGAACAGGTTGCAGAGCTGGTCCGAGAAATGGCTGCTAGAGCTCAACACTAACAAGTGCAAGGTGATGAAAATGGGATCAGGAGCCAGGAGGCCAATACAGGATGAAGGGGAAACTACCTCCATACAACGTCTAGAGAAAAAGACCTGGGAGTGGACCTAACACCAAACCTAACTACAGAGGCTCATATAAATATAATAACGTCAGCCGCATTCTCTACGCTGGCAAAAGTCAGAACATCCTTCAAGAGCTTATGGGGGCATAATCTGGTTAAATTAAAAGTTGTTAAATTTGCTTATAAATTTATTTATGAAATGGTTATAGAAAGGGCTGCAACTGGTCCAAGTTTCACCATCACACCCTAAACAGAAAAGGAGAAAAAAAATACACAACGTAGTATGCAACGAATTTTCAACATTTTCAAATAATCGCAGGGAACACACGTGTCAACTAAAATCTTTTCTATAACACTCAGATATTAAAATTAGCACATAATAAAGGATTGCTGTGAGTAGTTTTATCAAAAAAGTGTTTAGTACAATAATATAATTATTCAAAGTTACCCTTCCAAAAATATGCAATATATGATGTTTATAAATTTTTATAAAATCAACAAATGGACTTAGGACTAAAATGTCTAGTATGTACTGTAGAAGCACAAACTCTACATGTAAGGTGTAATTTGCATGTAAATTGATTAATAAATGAAAGCTATGAAATACTTTGAAGTTGTAAATTACTTTCCTGAGTAAAATAAAGATCCAAGTTCGGCCACTTGTAGCTGAGCTTGACTTCGACAGATTTCGTTCATAATTGGCACCCTTGCAGATAGGCATCCATTGAGCAAGGTGTGCAAGTTTCATGCAAATCCCTTGATTACAAACGAAAAAAAAAATTGGCAAAAAAAATTACATATATATATATTGCACATACATATTACAATTATTACAAGAGTTTGTGCTTCTACAGCACATAGTAGACATTTTAGTTGACACATGTGTTCCCTGAGATTATTTGAGAATGTTGAACATTCGTTGCATAATACGTTGTGTATTTTTTTTTCTCCTTTTCTGTTTAGGGTGTGATGGTGAAACTTGGACCAGTTGCAGCCCTTTCTATAACCATTTCATAAATAAATTTATAAGCAAATTGAACAACTGTTATTTAACCAGATTATGCCCCCTTATATCAGGAGGCTTTTAGACCGTTGTACACCGCCTTAGTGGAGCCAGTTTGGCAGTATGCTGGGAGTATGGGAGTATGGGAGTATGGGAGTATGCTGGGAGTATGGGAGTATGGGAGTATGCTGGGAGTATGGGAGTATGCTGGGAGTATGGGAGTATGGGAGTATGCTGGGAGTATGCTGGGAGTATGGGAGTATGCTGGGAGTATGCTGGTAGTATGGGAGTATGCTGGGAGTATGCTGGGAGTATGGGAGTATGCTGGGAGTATGCTGGGAGTATGGGAGTATGCTGGGAGTATGCTGGGAGTATGGGAGTATGGGAGTATGCTGGGAGTATGCTGGGAGTATGGGAGTATGGGAGTATGCTGGGAGTATGCTGGGAGTATGCTGGGAGTATGGGAGTATGGGAGTATGGGAGTATGCTGGGAGTATGCTGGGAGTATGCTGGGAGTATGGGAGTATGGGAGTATGCTGGGAGTATGCTGGGAGTATGCTGGGAGTATGGGAGTATGGGAGTATGGGAGTATGCTGGGAGTATGCTGGGAGTATGCTGGGAGTATGGGAGTATGGGAGTATGGGAGTATGCTGGGAGTATGCTGGGAGTATGGGAGTATGGGAGTATGCTGGGAGTATGCTGGGAGTATGCTGGGAGTATGCTGGGAGTATGGGAGTATGGGAGTATGGGAGTATGCTGGGAGTATGCTGGGAGTATGCTGGGAGTATGGGAGTATGGGAGTATGCTGGGAGTATGCTGGGAGTATGCTGGGAGTATGCTGGGAGTATGGGAGTATGCTGGGAGTATGCTGGGAGTATGCTGGGAGTATGGGAGTATGGGAGTATGCTGGGAGTATGCTGGGAGTATGCTGGGAGTATGGGAGTATGGGAGTATGGGAGTATGCTGGGAGTATGCTGGGAGTATGCTGGGAGTATGGGAGTATGGGAGTATGCTGGGAGTATGCTGGGAGTATGCTGGGAGTATGGGAGTATGGGAGTATGCTGGGAGTATGCTGGGAGTATGCTGGGAGTATGGGAGTATGGGAGTATGCTGGGAGTATGGGAGTATGCTGGGAGTATGCTGGGAGTATGCTGGGAGTATGGGAGTATGGGAGTATGGGAGTATGCTGGGAGTATGGGAGTATGGGAGTATGCTGGGAGTATGGGAGTATGCTGGGAGTATGCTGGGAGTATGCTGGGAGTATGGGAGTATGGGAGTATGCTGGGAGTATGGGAGTATGGGAGTATGCTGGGAGTATGGGAGTATGCTGGGAGTATGCTGGGAGTATGCTGGGAGTATGCTGGGAGTATGGCAGTATGCTGGGAGTATGGCAGTATGCTGGGAGTATGGCAGTATGCTGGGAGTATGCTGGGAGTATGCTGGGAGTATGGCAGTATGCTGGGAGTATGGCAGTATGCTGGGAGTATGCTGGGAGTATGCTGGGAGTATGGCAGTATGCTGGGAGTTTGGCAGTATGCTGGGAGTATGCTGGGAGTATGGCAGTATGCTGGGAGTATGGCAGTATGCTGGGAGTATGCTGGGAGTATGCTGGGAGTATGGCAGTATGCTGGGAGTATGGCAGTATGCTGGGAGTATGCTGGGAGTATGCTGGGAGTATGCTGGGAGTATGCTGGGAGTATGGCAGCATGCTGGGAGTATGCTGGGAGTATGCTGGGAGTATGGCAGTATGCTGGGAGTATGGCAGTATGCTGGGAGTATGCTGGGAGTATGCTGGGAGTATGGCAGTATGCTGGGAGTATGGCAGTATGCTGGGAGTATGCTGGGAGTATGCTGGGAGTATGGCAGTATGCTGGGAGTATGGCAGTATGCTGGGAGTATGCTGGGAGTTTGGCAGTATGCTGGGAGTATGCTGGGAGTATGCTGGGAGTATGGCAGTATGCTGGGAGTATGGCAGTATGCTGGGAGTATGCTGGGAGTTTGGCAGTATGCTGGGAGTATGCTGGGAGTATGGCAGTATGCTGGGAGTATGGCAGTATGCTGGGAGTATGCTGGGAGTTTGGCAGTATGCTGGGAGTATGCTGGGAGTATGGCAGTATGCTGGGAGTATGCTGGGAGTTTGGCAGTATGCTGGGAGTATGGCAGTATGCTGGGAGTATGGCAGTATGCTGGGAGTATGCTGGGAGTTTGGCAGTATGCTGGGAGTATGGCAGTATGCTGGGAGTATGCTGGGAGTTTGGCAGTATGCTGGGAGTATGGCAGTATGCTGGGAGTATGCTGGGAGTATGGCAGTATGCTGGGAGTATGCTGGGAGTTTGGCAGTATGCTGGGAGTATGCTGGGAGTATGGCAGTATGCTGGGAGTATGCTGGGAGTTTGGCAGTATGCTGGGAGTATGGCAGTATGCTGGGAGTATGGCAGTATGCTGGGAGTATGCTGGGAGTTTGGCAGTATGCTGGGAGTATGGCAGTATGCTGGGAGTATGCTGGGAGTTTGGCAGTATGCTGGGAGTATGGCAGTATGCTGGGAGTATGCTGGGAGTTTGGCAGTATGCTGGGAGTATGGCAGTATGCTGGGAGTATGCTGGGAGTTTGGCAGTATGCTGGGAGTATGCTGGGAGTTTGGCAGTATGCTGGGAGTATGCTGGGAGTTTGGCAGTATGCTGGGAGTATGCTGGGAGTTTGGCAGTATGCTGGGAGTATGCTGGGAGTTTGGCAGTATGCTGGGAGTATGCTGGGAGTTTGGCAGTATGCTGGGAGTATGCTGGGAGTTTGGCAGTATGCTGGGAGTATGCTGGGAGTTTGGCAGTATGCTGGGAGTATGCTGGGAGTATGGGAGTATGCTGGGAGTATGCTGGGAGTTTGGCAGTATGCTGGGAGTATGCTGGGAGTATGGGAGTATGCTGGGAGTATGCTGGGAGTATGGGAGTATGCTGGGAGTATGCTGGGAGTATGGGAGTATGCTGGGAGTATGCTGGGAGTTTGGCAGTATGCTGGGAGTATGCTGGGAGTATGGGAGTATGCTGGGAGTATGCTGGGAGTATGGGAGTATGCTGGGAGTATGCTGGGAGTATGGGAGTATGCTGGGAGTATGCTGGGAGTATGGGAGTATGCTGGGAGTATGCTGGGAGTATGGGAGTATGCTGGGAGTATGGGAGTATGCTGGGAGTATGCTGGGAGTATGCTGGGAGTATGGGAGTATGCTGGGAGTATGGGAGTATGCTGGGAGTATGGCAGTATGCTGGGAGTATGCTGGGAGTATGCTGGGAGTATGGGAGTATGCTGGGAGTATGGGAGTATGGGAGTATGCTGGGAGTATGGGAGTATGCTGGGAGTATGCTGGGAGTATGGGAGTATGCTGGGAGTATGGGAGTATGGGAGTATGCTGGGAGTATGGGAGTATGGGAGTATGGTGGGAGTATGGGAGTATGGGAGTATGCTGGGAGTATGCTGGGAGTATGCTGGGAGTATGCTGGGAGTATGCTGGGAGTATGGCAGTATGCTGGGAGTATGCTGGGAGTATGCTGGGAGTATGGCAGTATGCTGGGAGTATGCTGGGAGTATGCTGGGAGTATGCTGGGAGTATGCTGGGAGTATGGCAGTATGCTGGGAGTATGCTGGGAGTATGCTGGGAGTATGCTGGGAGTATGGGAGTATGCTGGGAGTATGCTGGGAGTATGGCAGTATGCTGGGAGTATGCTGGGAGTATGCTGGGAGTATGCTGGGAGTATGCTGGGAGTATGCTGGGAGTATGGGAGTATGCTGGGAGTATGCTGGGAGTATAACAGTATGCTGGGAGTATGCTGGGAGTATGGCAGTATGCTGGGAGTATGCTGGGAGTATGCTGGGAGTATGGGAGTATGCTGGGAGTATGCTGGGAGTATGCTGGGAGTATGCTGGGAGTATGCTGGGAGTATGCTGGGAGTATGGGAGTATGCTGGGAGTATGCTGGGAGTATGCTGGGAGTATGCTGGGAGTATGGGAGTATGCTGGGAGTATGCTGGGAGTATGCTGGGAGTATGGGAGTATGCTGGGAGTATGCTGGGAGTATGCTGGGAGTATGGGAGTATGCTGGGAGTATGCTGGGAGTATGCTGGGAGTATGGCAGTATGCTGGGAGTATGCTGGGAGTACGCTGGGAGTATGCTGGGAGTATGCTGGGAGTATGCTGGGAGTATGGGAGTATGCTGGGAGTATGCTGGGAGTATGGCAGTATGCTGGGAGTATGCTGGGAGTATGGCAGTATGCTGGGAGTATGCTGGGAGTATGCTGGGAGTATGCTGGGAGTATGGGAGTATGCTGGGAGTATGCTGGGAGTATGCTGGGAGTATGCTGGGAGTATGCTGGGAGTATGCTGGGAGTATGGGAGTATGCTGGGAGTATGCTGGGAGTATGCTGGGAGTATGGGAGTATGCTGGGAGTATGCTGGGAGTATGCTGGGAGTATGGGAGTATGCTGGGAGTATGCTGGGAGTATGCTGGGAGTATGGGAGTATGCTGGGAGTATGCTGGGAGTATGCTGGGAGTATGGGAGTATGCTGGGAGTATGCTGGGAGTATGGGAGTATGCTGGGAGTATGCTGGGAGTATGCTGGGAGTATGGGAGTATGCTGGGAGTATGCTGGGAGTATGCTGGGAGTATGGGAGTATGCTGGGAGTATGCTGGGAGTATGCTGGGAGTATGGGAGTATGCTGGGAGTATGCTGGGAGTATGCTGGGAGTATGCTGGGAGTATGGCAGTATGCTGGGAGTATGCTGGGAGTATGCTGGGAGTATGCTGGGAGTATGCTGGGAGTATGCTGGGAGTATGGGAGTATGCTGGGAGTATGCTGGGAGTATGGCAGTATGCTGGGAGTATGCTGGGAGTATGCTGGGAGTATGCTGGGAGTATGCTGGGAGTATGGGAGTATGCTGGGAGTATGCTGGGAGTATGCTGGGAGTATGCTGGGAGTATGCTGGGAGTATGGGAGTATGCTGGGAGTATGCTGGGAGTATGCTGGGAGTATGCTGGGAGTATGGGAGTATGCTGGGAGTATGCTGGGAGTATGCTGGGAGTATGGGAGTATGCTGGGAGTATGCTGGGAGTATGCTGGGAGTATGGGAGTATGCTGGGAGTATGCTGGGAGTATGGGAGTATGCTGGGAGTATGCTGGGAGTATGCTGGGAGTATGGGAGTATGGGAGTATGCTGGGAGTATGCTGAGAGTATGGGAGTATGCTGGGAGTATGGGAGTATGCTGGGAGTATGCTGGGAGTATGCTGGGAGTATGCTGGGAGTATGGCAGTATGCTGGGAGTATGCTGGGAGTATGCTGGGAGTATGCTGGGAGTATGGGAGTATGCTGGGAGTATGCTGGGAGTATGCGGGGAGTATGGTCGGAGGATGGGAGTATGCTGGGAGTATGCTGGGAGTATGCTGGGAGTATGGGAGTATGCTGGGAGTATGCTGGGAGTATGCTGGGAGTATGCTGGGAGTATGGGAGTATGCTGGGAGTATGCTGGGAGTATGCTGGGAGTATGGGAGTATGCTGGGAGTATGCTGGGAGTATGCTGGGAGTATGGGAGTATGCTGGGAGTATGCTGGGAGTATGCTGGGAGTATGGGAGTATGGGAGTATGCTGGGAGTATGCTGGGAGTATGGGAGCATGCTGGGGGTATGGGAGTATGCTGGGAGTATGCTGGGAGAATGGGAGTATGCTGGGAGTATGGGAGTATGGGAGTATGCTGGGAGTATGCTGGGAGTATGGGAGTATGCTGGGAGTATGGGAGTATGGGAGTATGCTGGGAGTATGCTGGGAGTATGCTGGGAGTATGGGAGTATGCTGGGAGTATGGGAGTATGGGAGTATGCTGGGAGTATGCTGGGAGTATGCTGGGAGTATGGCAGTATGCTGGGAGTATGGCAGTATGCTGGGAGTATGGGAGTATGCAGGGAGTATGCTGGGAGTATGCTGGGAGTATGCTGGGAGTATGCTGGGAGTATGGCAGTATGCTGGGAGTATGGCAGTATGCTGGGAGTATGGGAGTATGCTGGGAGTATGCTGGGAGTATGCTGGGAGTATGGCAGTATGCTGGGAGTATGGCAGTATGCTGGGAGTATGGCAGTATGCTGGGAGTATGCTGGGAGTATGCTGGGAGTATGCTGGGAGTATGGCAGTATGCTGGGAGTATGGCAGTATGCTGGGAGTATGGGAGTATGCTGGGAGTATGCTGGGAGTATGCTGGGAGTATGCTGGGAGTATGGCAGTATGCTGGGAGTATGGCAGTATGCTGGGAGTATGGCAGTATGCTGGGAGTATGCTGGGAGTATGCTGGGAGTATGGCAGTATGCTGGGAGTATGCTGGGAGTATGCTGGGAGTATGGCAGTATGCTGGGAGTATGGCAGTATGCTGGGAGTATGCTGGGAGTATGCTGGGAGTATGGCAGTATGGGAGTATGCTGGGAGTATGCTGGGAGTATGGCAGTATGCTGGGAGTATGGCAGTATGCTTGGAGTATGCTGGGAGTATGCTGGGAGTATGGCAGTATGCTGGGAGTATGCTGGGAGTATGCTGGGAGTATGGCAGTATGCTGGGAGTATGGCAGTATGCTGGGAGTATGCTGGGAGTATGCTGGGAGTATGGCAGTATGCTGGGAGTATGGCAGTATGCTGGGAGTATGCTGGGAGTATGCTGGGAGTATGCTTTGAGTATGGCAGTATGCTGGGAGTATGGCAGTATGCTGGGAGTATGGGAGTATGCTGGGAGTATGCTGGGAGTATGCTGGGAGTATGCTGGGAGTATGGCAGTATGCTGGGAGTATGGCAGTATGCTGGGAGTATGGGAGTATGCTGGGAGTATGCTGGCAGTATGCTGGGAGTATGGCAGTATGCTGGGAGTATGGCAGTATGCTGGGAGTATGGCAGTATGCTGGGAGTATGCTGGGAGTATGCTGGGAGTATGCTGGGAGTATGGCAGTATGCTGGGAGTATGGCAGTATGCTGGGAGTATGGGAGTATGCTGGGAGTATGCTGGGAGTATGCTGGCAGTATGCTGGGAGTATGGCAGTATGCTGGGAGTATGGCAGTATGCTGGGAGTATGGCAGTATGCTGGGAGTATGCTGGGAGTATGCTGGGAGTATGCTGGGAGTATGCTGGGAGTATGGCAGTATGCTGGGAGTATGGCAGTATGCTGGGAGTATGGCAGTATGCTGGGAGTATGGCAGTATGCTGGGAGTATGCTGGGAGTATGCTGGGAGTATGCTGGGAGTATGGCAGTATGCTGGGAGTATGGCAGTATGCTGGGAGTATGGCAGTATGCTGGGAGTATGCTGGGAGTATGCTGGGAGTATGGCAGTATGCTGGGAGTATGCTGGGAGTATGCTGGCAGTATGCTGCTGCTGGGAGTATGCTGGGAGTATGCTGGCAGTATGCTGGGAGTATGCTGGGAGTATGGCAGGCTGGGAGTATGCTGGGAGTATGCTGTATGCTGGGAGTATGGAGTATGCTGGGAGTATGCTGGGAGTATGGCAGTATGCTGGGAGTATGCTGGGAGTATGCTGGGAGTATGCTGGGAGTATGGCAGTATGCTGGGAGTATGCTGGGAGTATGGCAGTATGCTGGGAGTATGCTGGGAGTATGCTGGGAGTATGCTGGGAGTATGGCAGTATGCTGGGAGTATGCTGGGAGTATGGCAG
Source organism: Procambarus clarkii (assembly GCF_020424385.1). Lineage (NCBI taxonomy): Eukaryota > Metazoa > Arthropoda > Malacostraca > Decapoda > Cambaridae > Procambarus > Procambarus clarkii. Next base: position 35,882 of record NW_025574195.1, read on the forward strand.
TATGCTGGGAGTATGCTGGGAGTATGCTGGGAGTATGGCAGTATGCTGGGAGTATGCTGGGAGTATGCTGGGAGTATGGCAGTATGCTGGGAGTATGGGAGTATGCTGGGAGTATGCTGGGAGTATGCTGGGAGTATGGCAGTATGCTGGGAGTATGCTGGGAGTATGCTGGGAGTATGGCAGTATGCTGGGAGTATGCTGGGAGTATGCTGGGAGTATGGCAGTATGCTGGGAGTATGCTGGGAGTATGCTGGGAGTATGCTGGGAGTATGCTGGGAGTATGCTGGGAGTATGCTGGGGTATGCTGGGTATGCTGGGAGTATGGCAGTATGCTGGGAGTATGCTGGGAGTATGCTGGGAGTATGGCAGTATGCTGGGAGTATGGCAGTATGCTGGGAGGCTGGGAGTATGCTGGGAGTATGCTGGGAGTATGCTGGGAGTATGCTGGGAGTATGGCAGTATGCTGGGAGTATGCTGGGAGTATGCTGGGAGTATGGCAGTATGCTGGGAGTATGCTGGGAGTATGCTGGGAGTATGCTGGGAGTATGGCAGTATGCTGTATGCTGGGAGTATGCTGGGAGTATGGCAGTATGCTGGGAGTATGCTGGGAGTATGGCAGTATGCTGGGAGTATGCTGGGAGTATGCTGGGAGTATGGCAGTATGCTGGGAGTATGGCAGTATGCTGGGAGTATGCTGGGAGTATGCTGGGAGTATGCTGGGAGTATGCTGGGAGTATGCTGGGAGTATGCTGGGAGTATGCTGGCAGTATGCTGGGAGTATGCTGGGAGTATGCTGGCAGTATGCTGGGAGTATGCTGGGAGTATGCTGGGAGTATGCTGGGAGTATGCTGGGAGTATGCTGGGAGTATGCTGGGAGTATGCTGGGAGTATGGCAGTATGCTGGCAGTATGCTGGGAGTATGGGAGTATGCTGGGAGTATGCTGGGAGTATGGCAGTATGCTGGGAGTATGCTGGGAGTATGCTGGGAGTATGGCAGTATGCTGGGAGTATGCTGGGAGTATGGCAGTATGCTGGGAGTATGCTGGGAGTATGCTGGGAGTATGCTGGGAGTATGGCAGTATGCTGGGAGTATGCTGGGAGTATGCTGGCAGTATGCTGGGAGTATGCTGGGAGTATGCTGGGAGTATGGCAGTATGCTGGGAGTATGGCAGTATGCTGGGAGTATGCTGGGAGTATGCTGGGAGTATGCTGGGAGTATGCTGGCAGTATGCTGGCAGTATGCTGGGAGTATGCTGGGAGTATGGCAGTATGCTGGGAGTATGGCAGTATGCTGGCAGTATGCTGGGAGTATGCTGGGAGTATGGCAGTATGCTGGGAGTATGCTGGGAGTATGCTGGGAGTATGCTGGCAGTATGCTGGGAGTATGCTGGGAGTATGGGAGTATGCTGGGAGTATGCTGGGAGGCAGTATGCTGGGAGTATGCTGGCAGTATGCTGGGAGGGAGTATGCTGGGAGTATGCTGGGAGTATGCTGGGAGTATGCTGGGAGTATGCTGGGAGTATGCTGGGAGTATGCTGGGAGTATGCTGGGAGTATGCTGGGAGTATGCTGGGAGTATGCTGGGAGTATGCTGGGAGTATGCTGGGAGTATGCTGGCAGTATGCTGGGAGTATGCTGGGAGTATGCTGGGAGTATGCTGGGAGTATGCTGGAGTATGCTGGGAGTATGCTGCTGGGAGTATGCTGGGAGTATGCTGCTGGCAGTATGCTGGGAGTATGCTGGGCAGTATGCTGGCAGTATGCTGGGAGTATGCTGGGAGTATGCTGGGAGTATGCTGGGAGTATGCTGGGAGTATGGCAGTATGCTGGGAGTATGGCAGTATGCTGGGAGTATGCTGGGAGTATGCTGGGAGTATGCTGGCAGTATGCTGGGAGTATGGCAGTATGCTGGGAGTATGGCAGTATGCTGGGAGTATGGCAGTATGCTGGGAGTATGCTGGGAGTATGCTGGGAGTATGCTGGGAGTATGGCAGTATGCTGGGAGTATGGCAGTATGCTGGGAGTATGCTGGGAGTATGCTGGGAGTATGCTGGGAGTATGCTGGCAGTATGCTGGGAGTATGGCAGTATGCTGGGAGTATGGCAGTATGCTGGGAGTATGGCAGTATGCTGGGAGTATGCTGGGAGTATGCTGGGAGTATGCTGGGAGTATGCTGGGAGTATGGCAGTATGCTGGGAGTATGGCTGTATGGCAGTATGCTGGGAGTATGGCAGTATGCTGGGAGTATGGCAGTATGCTGGGAGGCTGGGAGTATGCTGGGAGTATGCTGGGAGTATGGCAGTATGCTGGGAGGGCAGTATGCTGGGAGTATGGCAGTATGCTGGGAGTATGCTGGGAGTATGCTGTATGGCAGTATGCTGGGAGTATGCTGGGAGTATGCTGGCAGTATGGGAGTATGCTGGGAGTATGCTGGGAGTATGGCAGTATGCTGGTAGTATGCTGGGAGTATGCTGGGAGTATGCTGGGAGTATGGCAGTATGCTGGGAGTATGCTGGGAGTATGCTGGGAGTATGCTGGGAGTATGCTGGGAGGCAGTATGCTGGGAGTATGCTGGGAGTATGCTGGGAGTATGCTGGGAGGGCAGTATGCTGGGAGTATGGCAGTATGCTGGGAGTATGCTGGGAGTATGCTGGGAGTATGGCAGTATGCTGGGAGTATGCTGGCAGTATGCTGGGAGTATGGGAGTATGCTGGGAGGCAGTATGCTGGGAGTATGCTGGGAGTATGCTGGGAGTATGCTGGGAGTATGGAGTATGCTGGGAGTATGCTGGGAGTATGCTGGGAGTATGCTGGGAGTATGCTGGGAGTATGGCAGTATGCTGGGAGTATGCTGGGAGTATGCTGGGCAGTATGCTGGGAGTATGCTGGGAGTATGCTGGGAGTATGCTGGGAGTATGCTGGGAGTATGCTGGCAGTATGCTGGGAGTATGGCAGTATGCTGGGAGTATGCTGGGAGTATGCTGGGAGTATGCTGGGAGTATGCTGGGAGTATGCTGGGAGTATGCTGGGAGTATGCTGGGAGTATGCTGGGAGTATGCTGGGAGTATGCTGGGAGTATGCTGGGAGTATGCTGGGAGTATGGGAGTATGCTGGGAGTATGCTGGGAGTATGCTGGCAGTATGCTGGGAGTATGCTGGGAGTATGCTGGGAGGGCAGTATGCTGGGAGTATGCTGGGAGTATGCTGGGAGTATGGCAGTATGCTGGGAGTATGCTGGCAGTATGCTGGGAGTATGCTGGGAGTATGCTGGGAGTATGGCAGTATGCTGGGAGTATGGCAGTATGCTGGGAGTATGCTGGGAGTATGCTGGGAGTATGCTGGGAGTATGCTGGGAGTATGCTGGCAGTATGCTGGGAGTATGCTGGGAGTATGCTGGCAGTATGCTGGGAGTATGCTGGGAGTATGCTGGGAGTATGCTGGGAGTATGCTGGGAGTATGGCAGTATGCTGGGAGTATGCTGGGAGTATGCTGGGAGGCAGTATGCTGGGAGTATGGCAGTATGCTGGGAGTATGCTGGGAGTATGCTGGGAGTATGCTGGGAGTATGGCAGTATGCTGGGAGTATGCTGGGAGTATGCTGGGAGTATGGCAGTATGCTGGGAGTATGCTGGGAGTATGCTGGGAGTATGCTGGGAGTATGCTGGCAGTATGCTGGGAGTATGCTGGGAGTATGCTGGGAGTATGCTGGGAGTATGGCAGTATGCTGGGAGTATGCTGGGAGTATGCTGGGAGTATGCTGGGAGTATGGCAGTATGCTGGGAGTATGGCAGTATGGGAGTATGCTGGGAGTATGCTGGGAGTATGCTGGGAGTATGCTGGCAGTATGCTGGCAGTATGCTGGGAGTATGCTGGGAGTATGGCAGTATGCAGTATGCTGGGAGTATGGCAGTATGCTGGCAGTATGCTGGGAGTATGCTGGGAGTATGGCAGTATGCTGGGAGTATGCTGGGAGTATGGCAGTATGCTGGGAGTATGGAGTATGCTGGGAGTATGCTGGGATGCTGGGAGTATGCTGGGAGTATGCTGGCAGTATGCTGGGAGTATGGCAGTATGCTGGGAGTATGCTGGGAGTATGCTGGGAGTATGGCAGTATGCTGGGAGTATGCTGGGAGTATGCTGGGAGTATGCTGGGAGTATGCTGGGAGTATGGCAGTATGCTGGGAGTATGGCAGTATGCTGGGAGTATGGCAGTATGCTGGGAGTATGGCAGTATGCTGGGAGTATGGCAGTATGCTGGGAGTATGCTGGGAGTATGCTGGGAGTATGCTGGGAGTATGGCAGTATGCTGGGAGTATGGCAGTATGCTGGGAGTATGGCAGTATGCTGGGAGTATGCTGGGAGTATGCTGGGAGTATGGCAGTATGCTGGGAGTATGCTGGGAGTATGCTGGGAGTATGCTGGGAGTATGCTGGGAGTATGCTGGGAGTATGGCAGTATGCTGGGAGTATGCTGGGAGTATGCTGGGAGTATGCTGGGAGTATGGGAGTATGCTGGGAGTATGCTGGGAGTATGCTGGGAGTATGCTGGGAGTATGCTGGGAGTATGGCAGTATGCTGGGAGTATGCTGGGAGTATGCTGGGAGTATGCTGGGAGTATGGCAGTATGCTGGGAGTATGCTGGGAGTATGCTGGGAGTATGCTGGGAGTATGGCAGTATGCTGGGAGTATGCTGGGAGTATGCTGGGAGTATGCTGGGAGTATGCTGGGAGTATGCTGGGAGTATGCTGGGAGTATGCTGGGAGTATGGCAGTATGCTGGGAGTATGCTGGGAGTATGCTGGCAGTATGCTGGGAGTATGCTGGGAGTATGCTGGGAGTATGCTGGGAGTATGCTGGGAGTATGGCAGTATGGCAGTATGCTGGGAGTATGCTGGGAGTATGCTGGGAGTATGCTGGGAGTATGCTGGGAGTATGCTGGGAGTATGCTGGGCAGTATGCTGGGAGTATGCTGGGAGTATGCTGGGAGTATGGAGTATGCTGGGAGTATGCTGGGAGTATGCTGGGAGTATGCTGGGAGTATGCTGGGAGTATGGCAGTATGCTGGGAGTATGGCTGGGAGTATGCTGGGAGTATGCTGGGAGTATGCTGGGAGTATGCTGGGAGGAGTATGCTGGGAGTATGCTGGGAGTATGCTGGGAGTATGCTGGGAGTATGCTGGGAGTATGCTGGGAGTATGCTGGGAGTATGCTGGGAGTATGCTGGGAGTATGCTGGGAGTATGCTGGGAGTATGCTGGGAGTATGCTGGCAGTATGCTGGGAGTATGCTGGGAGTATGCTGGGAGTATGCTGGGAGTATGCTGGGAGTATGCTGGGAGTATGCTGGGAGTATGCTGGGAGTATGCTGGGAGTATGCTGGGAGTATGCTGGGAGTATGCTGGGAGTATGCTGGCAGTATGCTGGGAGTATGCTGGGAGTATGCTGGGAGTATGCTGGAGTATGCTGGGAGTATGCTGGGAGGCAGTATGCTGGGAGTATGCTGGGAGTATGCTGGGAGTATGCTGGGAGGAGTATGCTGGGAGTATGGCAGTATGCTGGGAGTATGGCAGTATGGGAGTATGCTGGGAGTATGCTGGGAGTATGCTGGGAGTATGCTGGGAGTATGCTGGGAGTATGGCAGTATGCTGGCTGGGAGTATGCTGGGAGTATGCTGGGAGTATGCTGGGAGTATGGCAGTATGCTGGGAGTATGCTGGGAGTATGCTGGGAGTATGCTGGGAGTATGCTGGCAGTATGCTGGGAGTATGCTGGGAGTATGCTGGGAGTATGCTGGGAGTATGCTGGGAGGGAGTATGCTGGGAGTATGCTGGGCAGTATGCTGGGAGTATGCTGGGAGTATGCTGGGAGTATGGCAGTATGCTGGGAGTATGCTGGGAGTATGCTGGGAGTATGCTGGGAGTATGCTGGCAGTATGCTGGCAGGCTGGGAGTATGCTGGCAGTATGCTGGGAGTATGCTGGGAGTATGCTGGGAGTATGCTGGGAGTATGCTGGGAGTATGCTGGGAGTATGGGAGTATGCTGGGAGTATGCTGGGAGTATGCTGGGAGTATGCTGGGAGTATGCTGGGAGTATGCTGGGAGTATGCTGGGAGTATGCTGGGAGTATGCTGCTGGAGTATGCTGGCAGTATGCTGGGAGGCTGGGAGTATGCTGCTGGCAGTATGCTGGGAGTATGCTGGGAGTATGCTGGGAGTATGGAGTATGCTGGAGTATGCTGGGAGTATGCTGGGAGTATGCTGGGAGTATGCTGGGAGTATGCTGGGAGTATGCTGGGAGTATGCTGCTGGCAGTATGCTGGGAGTATGCTGGGAGTATGCTGGGAGTATGCTGGGAGTATGCTGGGAGTATGCTGGGAGTATGCTGGGAGTATGCTGGGAGTATGCTGGGAGTATGCTGGGAGTATGCTGGGAGTATGCTGGGAGTATGCTGGGAGTATGCTGGGAGTATGCTGGGAGTATGCTGGGAGTATGCTGGGAGTATGCTGGGAGTATGCTGGGAGTATGCTGGGAGTATGCTGGCAGTATGCTGGGAGTATGCTGGGAGTATGCTGGGAGTATGCTGGGAGTATGCTGGGAGTATGCTGGGAGTATGCTGGGAGTATGCTGGAGTATGCTGGGAGTATGCTGGGAGTATGCTGGGAGTATGCTGGGAGTATGCTGGGAGTATGCTGGCAGTATGCTGGGAGTATGCTGGGAGTATGCTGGGAGTATGCTGGGAGTATGCTGGGAGTATGCTGGCAGTATGCTGGGAGTATGCTGGGAGTATGCTGGGAGTATGCTGGGAGTATGCTGGGAGTATGCTGGGAGTATGCTGGGAGTATGCTGGGAGTATGCTGGGAGTATGCTGGCAGTATGCTGGGAGTATGCTGGGAGTATGCTGGGAGTATGCTGGGAGTATGCTGGCAGTATGCTGGGAGTATGCTGGGAGTATGCTGGGAGTATGCTGGGAGTATGCTGGCAGTATGGGAGTATGCTGGGAGTATGCTGGGAGTATGCTGGCAGTATGCTGGGAGTATGCTGGCAGTATGCTGGGAGTATGCTGGGAGTATGCTGGGAGTATGCTGGGAGTATGCTGGCAGTATGCTGGGAGTATGCTGGCAGTATGCTGGGAGTATGCTGGCTGGGAGTATGCTGGCAGTATGCTGGGAGTATGCTGGGAGTATGCTGGGAGTATGCTGGCAGTATGCTGGGAGTATGCTGGGAGTATGCTGGGAGTATGCTGGGAGTATGCTGGGAGTATGCTGGCAGTATGCTGGCAGTATGCTGGGAGTATGCTGGGAGTATGCTGGGAGTATGCTGGGAGTATGCTGGCAGTATGCTGGCAGTATGCTGGCAGTATGCTGGCAGTATGCTGGCAGTATGCTGGGAGTATGCTGGCAGTATGCTGGCAGTATGCTGGGAGTATGCTGGCAGTATGCTGGGAGTATGCTGGCAGTATGCTGGGAGTATGCTGGCAGTATGCTGGGAGTATGCTGGCAGTATGCTGGGAGTATGCTGGCAGTATGCTGGGAGTATGCTGGCAGTATGCTGGGAGTATGCTGGCAGTATGCTGGCAGTATGCTGGCAGTATGCTGGGAGTATGCTGGCAGTATGCTGGCAGTATGCTGGGAGTATGCTGCCCAATATTAACATTTAAATATGGTAATTTCCATTTAAAGAAAACCAAGGCAACTGGAAAGGCTCAGAAGTTACAAGGAAGAAGAATCTTGAGGTTATCTTGAGATGATTTCGGGGCTTTAGTGTCCCCGCGGCCCGGTCCTCGACCAGGCCTCCACCCCCAGGAAGCAGCCCGTGACAGCTGACTAACACCCAGGTACCTATTTCACTGCTAGGTAACAGGGGCATAGGGTGAAAGAAACTCTGTCCATTATTTCTCGCCGGCGCCTGGGATCGAACCCAGGACCACAGGATCACAAGCCCAGCGTGCTGTCCGCTCGGCCGACCGGCTCCCTACAATCATCCTACGATGAGGAAGCTCATCCCACAATCCTGAGGGATGAGGTTTGTAAAGAGACTAAACCAGACGACGCTAGAAAAGAGGGGATAGAGAGAGGGACATGATAGAGACGTATAAAATACTTTGGGTGGAAAATGAGATATTACAAAGAGATATATATTATTATCACAAATATTACAAAGGTTTCATTTAGCGTAACAACAGTGGGAAAATGGAATGAACTAAAGGAGCAGGTTGTAGAAGCAAATTACATTCATCAACTGAACAGTAGATATGATACGGAAATAGGTCAGGAGTCATTGCAGTAGACAATCAACGGATGGAAAAGTGGGGTCCATGAGCTGAAGCTCGACCCTGGAGGTACAAATAGACGTGTACCCCCCCCCCCCCCCCCCGGCCCACACTCACACACCATCAAAGGCGACCCAAGTGTTTCCTCAGAGCTTATGGCTGACGTTTGTGATTCCCAGATTGGCTGAGACAAAGTTGGGGTTAATGTTGTTTGTACTGGGAGGGGGGGGGGAGGGGGGGGGGAGGGGGGGAGGGTAACAAGCCAATCACCAGTGGGACCGTCAGTAACAGGCCAGTCACTGTCCAGAGTTGTGGGACGGACACTGTCCAGGGTTGTGGGTCCCCTGTCTACTACCCGTACACTCACCACCCCTGTCTACTACCCGTACACTCACCACCCCTGTCTACTACCTGTACACTCTCCACCCACTGTCTTCTACCCGTACACTCACCACCCCCTGTCTACTACCTGTACACTCTCCACCCCCTGTCTACTACCCGTACACTCACCACCCCCTGTCTACTACCCGTACACTCACCACCCCTGTCTACTACCCGTACACTCACCATCCCCTGTCTACTACCCGTACACTCACCACCCCCTGTCTACTACCCGTACACTCACCACCCCCTGTCTACTACCCGTACACTCACCATCCCCTGTCTACTACCCGTACACTCACCACCCCCTGTCTACTACCCGTACACTCTCCACCCCTGTCTACTACCCGTACACTCACCACCCCTGTCTACTACCCGTACACTCACCATCCCCTGTCTACTACCCGTACACTCTCCACCCCCTGTCTACTACCTGTACACTCTCCACCCCCTGTCTACTACCCGTACACTCACCACCCCCTGTCTACTACCCGTATACTCACCACCCCCTGTCTACTACCCGTACACTCACCACCCCCTGTCTACTACCCGTACACTCACCACCCCCTGTCTACTACCCGTACACTCACCACCCCCTGTCTACTACCCGTACACTCACCACCCCCTGTCTACTACCCGTACACTCACCACCCCTGTCTACTACCTGTACACTCACCACCCCCTGTCTACTACCCGTATACTCACCACCCCCTGTCTACTACCCGTACACTCACCACCCCCTGTCTACTACCCGTACACTCACCACCCCCTGTCTACTACCCGTACACTCACCACCCCCTGTCTACTACCCGTACACTCTCCACCCACTTTGAACTGGGAACTCCACAAGGAGGGGTCCTCAGCCCCTTATTGTTCAACGTTCTGATGCATAAACTTATTAAAGATCTTCCAACTAATAATGAAGACACTGTCATTTGTTATGCTGATGATATATGTTTACAGGCTGCCACCGAGCCTAGAATGCAAGTTCTGCTCGATGCTTTTGCTACTAGAGCTGAGGAGTGTGGCCTCCTTATCTCTGTACAGAAAACTCGTGCCCTCATTCCATGTGGTATTCCACCACCCAATTATCATATAGATGGGCGAGCACTTGAGAACTGCGAGTCTTACAGATACCTTGGTGTCCCCATTAACGACCCTGAGTACCTTTCTTCTCTCAAGAGGAGACTGTGGGAGAGATTAAAGCCCTTGCGGGTCCTTGTTAGTGTCAATCATGGAATCAACGTGAGACTTGCTAGAATGTTTTATGTATCATTTATACGCTCTGTGATTGACTACAATGCTCTATATCTCACACTGTATACTGACAAAGAGCTGAAATCTCTTGAAGCCTTGCAAAATGAAGCTATGCGTCTCATCCTTGGGGCTCTAAAGTCCACGAGAATAGTTAATATGAGAGCAGAGTTAGAATTACCTATCATAAGTGAGAGAATTTTGTCTATTAGCACAGTTTTCGGCGTGAAGGCATTGAGTAGATCTAGACAACACATGAAGTTTCAAGCTAAACTTTCTAATATGCTGCATTCACCTGAGGTCTATAGAAGAAGAACGAAATCTGATTATGTATTTTGGTTCTACAAGGTAGCCAACTCCATCAAAATATTAAATATGTACCCAACTCAATTAATGATTAATCAACCAATTACTCCATGGAATAACTGGGATCTATCAGTTGATTTTGTAAATGTGCCCAGGAAAAATAGTGTGCACTCTACATTATTAAAACAGTTAACACTGAAAAGCATAACTGAAAGTACTCAGAGTATGGGTAACGATGTGTATCAGTGCTATACCGACGGCTCTGTAGAAGAAGGTGGACGATGTACCGGATGTGCATGCAATATATTTGAACAATCTTCTCTCGTACATACAGCAATGAAGCGCGTCAATGACTGGGCAAGTACAACTCAAACCGAACTTGCAGGCATATACCTTGCCACTGAATTTTTAAAAGACAAAGGCAGTGGACTTACATACTGTGACTCGCAGAGTGCACTCCTGGCATTGAACGCACATAGTAGTGACACCCAGAAAATAGTCAGTGATATTCGAATGAATGTTTTAGCTGCTAAAGAAAACAGATTTGAAATTAAATTCCTATGGATACCATCACATGTTGGCATCTCAAGGCATGACACTGTTGACATGCTTGCTAAGACAGCCTGCAGAAAACCAGTGGTAGAAATTGATATGGGCGTTTCATTAGCAGTGACAAAGAGAATACTTAAACAAATCTCTAATGAAGATCTCACAGACCTAACAAATTCACAAAGACCTGAAAGTTGTAGCATTAAATATTATGATAGATATCGTGAGGAGACATTCACATATGGGACTAATAGAACAAGAACCCGGCAATGTGATGTTATAGTGGCCAGAATACGCCTGGGATATAGACGTATCTGGCAGCTTTCTCAAAACCCAAATGTCGAGTATACAATGTGTCAACTTTGTGAAAGAGAAAACATGCACTCTCTTGAACATTATATTGTAGAATGTCCCATACTGACTGACTTTCGCCCTCCTGGGCTAAGGTATGCTGAACTCTGTAGTTACTATATGAGTACTGGAACACTTGATGATATATTAGACTTGTATCCAAGATTAACCATGTACTGTATCAATTATACAATGTATGTATGTGATGTAACTATATAACCTGAGCTTGTAAAAGCACCTTCATCACATTCAGTGATTAAGTGCTTAATTGCACACAAGTTTCTCTATCAGCTATCTCACCCTGTCAGAGTAAAAGAGACAAATGTAAGTGAATGCATGTGTGTGTGTATATATGTATAAATATAGGAATTGCTGGTGATCCTACAGCGGCCATTTTGGCATATGCCTCTGATATCCTGGTGTTAAGCTTACGGTTCTGGAGCTGGAGCTGGGGTTATGTCCACCCCCAGGTCACTGCTGGAGCTGGGGTTATGTCCACCCCCGGGTCACTGCTGGAGCTGGGGTTATGTCCACCCCCGGGTCATTGCTAGAGCTGGGGTTATGTCCACCCCCGGGTCATTGCTGGAGCTGGGGTTATGTCCACCCCCGGGTCATTACTGGAGCTTTTTTTTCAGGCCGGAGGACCCCTGTGGACTGTAAGAGCCAGCGGCTCCTCCTTTTTTTTTTCAGGCCGGAGGACCCCTGTGGACTGTAAGAGCCAGCGGCTCCTTTTGTTTTTTCTGGTAAATATCCCGCGTGTTAGCCAGGGTTTCAGGTAAATTTTGTCAGTCACAGATTTTAGAAGTAAGGATTTCTTATGATGAAAATAATTTCCGAGACTTAGAAGTTTGTTAAGGTTTCTTATGATGTAAATAATGTCATACGAGTTTGTTAAAGTTCTTATGAGAAAAATAATTTCCGAGACTTAGAAGTTTGTTAAGGCCTTATGGGACAAATTCAAGTAACGTATGTAGCTCTTTAGGGCTTCCAGGAGAACTCTACGGACATATTTTACATGTTTTCAACTTACAAAATCGTCTGTGTAAGCCATAGTTTTCATATAAATTTAGAAAATCACCTGTGTAAGTCATGGTTTTCAGTGTTTCGTACCTCACACCCCCCTCCCTCCCCCCTTACCTCGCAATCTCTCGCGTCACCTTTATTTACTTTACGCCCGGACAGCCAGTCGGCTCTTAATCTTATCTTATCTTCATAATATCTGGACCGTCCCTCCTCTCTCTCTCTCCCTCCTCTCTCTCTCTCTCTCCTTTCATTCAGTTCAGTTCAACTATTTTCCAACATCGTATGTTTTCTCCTTTTCATTAAGCAAGTCAGTTTTACACAAATAAATCATGTTAGTAAGCATGTTCTAGCTCACGTTCCCCCACCTTAGTCCCCTGTCGTATAATGAATACTATCATTCCAATCCCTCTAAAATTTAAAAATAATCATATTTCAAACGTAGTTCAATACAGTAATTTAGTTACCAAGCTCCAGCGCTTGTCCTCCGCCTTAGCTCTCTCTCGTATCTTCGTTAGTATCAGTCCAATTTCCCTGAAATTTTTACCCTCTGTATTTCAGGCACCATAAATAAGATCAAACAGTTACCAAGCTCCAGCGCTTGTCCTCCGCCTTAGCTCTCTCTCGTATCTTCGTTAGTAACAGTCCAATTTCCCTGAAATTTTTACCCTCTGTATTTCAGGCACCATAAATAAGATCAAACAGTTACCAAGCTCCAGCGCTTGTCCTCCGCCTTAGTTCTCTTTCATATCTTTGTAAATAAACCACCAATTTCCCTGAAATTTTTACCCTCTGTATTTCAGACACCGTAAATAAAATCAAGTCAGTTATCGAGCTCCAGCTCTCGTCCCCGCCTTAGTTCTCCTTCGTATCTTTGTAAATAACCCATCAATTTCCCTAAAATTAAAAGCAGACATACTTCAAAGTTAGTAAATAAGATCAAGTCAGTTACTGAGCTCCAGCTCTCGTCCCCGCCTTAGTTCTCTTTCATATCTTTGTAATAAACCATCAATTTCCCCAAAATTTTTACCCTCTGTATTTCAGACATAGTAAATATGATGAAAACAATTATAAAACTCTAGCTCTTGTCCTCTATCCAAGTTCACTCCGGTAAATTCATTACTATCAGTCCAAATCCCCCTGAGATTTAAACACTCAACTACATTTTCAGACATAGTAAATAAGATCAAGTCAGTTATCAAGTTTCAACTCTTGTGCCCCAGCTTAGTTCATTTGTACAAGTTCTTTATTTTCCAACTAAATCACCCTGAGATTTAAGATCACCGTATTTCTAACGTAGTAAAATTAATCGGGGCATTAACCAAGCTCCATTTCCTCAGCCTTAGATCATCAGACATAAATATATTCGATCAAGTCCCTCTCAGCCTATCTGTTTATCAGAGTATTTACTTTACCCTTCTCATCCCCAACGTATCCAAACCTTCAATAATCATACTGTATTTGCATATTTTCTCTATATTCAGCTGTGTTCTTCACATTTTGTCCATGTTTTCTATGTTCACTCCATGTTCTTCAAATGTTCACAGTCCCATTCAGTTTATATTTTCACAAGTATCTCCATTTTTCTGTAATCTTTCTCTTAGTCTCATTACTTTCTCTACAAATTCTAGTCATATTTTCTATGTTTTCATGTTCATCACATGTTCTCTTTACAACTTTTATACTCAATATTCATGCTAACTTCCATATTTTGTGTTCTTTGCAATATTCATGTTCCTCTACAAGTTCATGTTCCTCACAAGATCACTTCGTTTTTTTCACCTTCACTTACATGTTTTCTACATTCTTTGTCATATTCTCCATGTTCTTCACAAGTCCATTATTCATTCTTTGTATTCCCTATTCTCCTTATCATGTTTTCATGTTCACTGTATTCATCAACTTTTCTTACATATGTTCTTTGCCATGTTCCCCATATGTTCTCTGGGTTTTTCCCCTTACATGTTATCTAACGTTCCTTAACTAAAAAATCTTTCACCAATCAACTAAAACATAGTCACTTTCGTCATTTCTCAACTAAACTTATTATCCAGTCAACTAAAAATAGTCAGAAATAGCCTCGTTCAACACTGTTCTTAACTAAAACAACCTTTCTCTTAGCTAAAAATTGTCAAAGGAAACTTTTTTCAGCACTTTCTTAACAGGCGCTATGTTTCATCAAGAAAAAATTGTCAAAGGAAACTTTCCAAAACTGTTCATAACTAGCTTTTATCCATCGTCAATCAACTAAAAATAATAACTTTCATCATTTCTTAACTAAACATATTCCCCATTCATCAGAAAATAACCGTGTTCTTCATGTTTCATTGTCATTTCATAACTAAAATTATCTGCCAATCATCAGAAAAAGTCATGTTCATCATGTTTTGGCTTTTGCTCAACTAAAAGTATTCATCGGTCAACTAAAAAATAGTTACTTCATCATGTTTCCTTGTCATTTCTTAACTGAAATATCACTTCTCTCATCTGAAAATAGTCAGGATTAACCTCATTCAACACCGTTCTTAACTAAAACAGCCTTTCGCTTAGCTAAAAATTGTCAAAGGAATCTTTTCAGCACTGTTCATAACTAAAATTATCCATCAATCAACAGAAAAAGCCATGTTCATCATGTTTTGTCTTTTTGCTTAACTAAATTATGTTTTGTCAAGTAAGAAAATATAGTCAAAGATATCTTTCATCGCTGTTCTTAACTGACATTATACTTTGGGGAGCACAAAAATAGTCTCCCTCGTCATATTTTGTCTTTTTCCTCAACTAAAAGAGTCAAATGTAACTTTTTCAACACTTTCGTAACTAAAATTATATATCGCTAAGTAAGAAAAATAGCCAAAGGTGCTCTCCTTTACACCAAAGTTACTCTTTGAGAAATCAAAGACACTCTTCAATACATTAAGGACTTACTCAAAGACACCAAAGTTACACTCAAAGACATCCTTCGAGACATCAAAGACATCCTTAAGACTTCAATGGGACTCTTCCATTCATCAAAGACATTCTCTAAGCCCTCAAAGTTATTCTCAGAACAATCAAAAGTTATTCCAAGGCAACAAAAGTTATTCTCAGAACAATCAAAAGTTATTCCAAGACAGCAAAAGTCATTCTCAGAGCTATCAAAATTATTCTCGGAGTCATCAAAGGTATTCTCTAACTCACTTTGGTCATTAAAGTTAATTTCTATGTTATAAAAGTTTGTCTCAGAGACATCTAAAGTTAATCTTAGAGTTATCAAATGTAATCTCTAACTCACTTTTGTTCATCAAAGTTGATCTCAGAGTTAACAAAGGTAATCTCTAACTCACTCTCGTACATCAAAGTTGTTTCAAAGACATCAAAGTTAATCTCAGAGTTATCCAAAGATATTCTCATGTCCACAAAAGTTATTCACAGAGTCGTCAAAGTTAATCCAAGACATCTTCGTTCTTAAAAGTTATTCTCAGAGACATCTAAAGTTATTCTTTAAGACAACAAAGTCTTTCTCAGAGTCATCAAAGTTATTCTCAGAGTCACCTTTGTTATTCAAAGAAGCCTTCCGAGACATCCTCGTTCAACAAAAACTGTCCTCAGAGCCATCAAAAAGTTAAATACAGTCGTCAAAGTTATTCTCTAAGTATCTTTTCGTTCATCAGAGAAGCTTTCTAAGACATCTTTGTTCATCCAAGTTGTTCTCTAAGACATCAATCTTGTTCTCTAAGACATCAAAGATGTTCTCTAAATCATAAAGTTAATCTCTAAGTCACCTTCATTCTTCAGAGAAACTTTCCAAAACATCTTTGTTCATCAAAGTTATTCTCAGAGTTAACAAAGGTAATCTCTAACTCACTCTCGTTCGTCAAAGTTAATCCAAGACATCATCTTTCATCAAAGATATTTTCAGAGACATCTAAAGTTAATTTCTATGTTATAAAGTTATTCTCAGAGACATCTAAAGTTAATCTTGCTCATCAAAGTTGTTCTCTAAACATCAATGTTGTTCTCCAAGACATCAAAGATGTTCTCAAAATCATAAAAGTTATTCCCAGAGCTATCAAAGTTATTCTCAAAGTCATCAAAGTTATTCAAAGAGCTAACAAAAGTTATTCTCTAAGTAACCTTTCGTTCATCAGAGAAGCTTTCTAAGACATCTTCGTTCATCAATGTTGTTCTCCAAGACATCAAAGATGTTCTCAAAATCATAAAAGTTATTCCCAGAGCTATCAAAGTTAATCTCAGAGTTATCCAAAGATATTCTCATGTCCACAAAAGTTATTCCAAGAGACGTCAAAGTTGTTTCAAAGACATCAAAGTTAATCTCAGAGTTATCCAAAGACATTCTCAGAGACATCTAAAGTTATTCTCTAAGACATCAAAGTTGTTCTAAGAGTTATCAAAAGTTATTCTCTAAGTAACCTTTCGTTCATCAGAGAAGCTTTCTAAGACATCTTCGTTCATCAATGTTGATCTCTAAGTCACCTTTGTTCATCAAAGAAACTCGCCTTCTTCCATCAAGCTATACTTTAAGACAACATTGTTGTTCTCTAAGACATCTTCAGGCATAAAATTTCTCCCCAAAATGTAACTAGTTCAGCTTTTCATACCAAACCTGCATTTCTGTTAAAACATATTTTCTTAGTTGCTTTACCCTAAAACTGTTCTCTGAACTACACTGTTCAAACCTACGTAACCTATCCTCTCCACCCAATGTTACTTAGTTAACGTAACGTTCCTAAACCTAACTTTACCTATCCTATCCTAACATAACTTACCTTACCTTACATACCTTTCCTAACTTAACCTGCTTAACCTATCTTACCTAACTTTACCTATATTACCTTACCATACCTTACCTATCTTACCTGACTTTACCTATCTTACCTAACTTAACCTGCATAACCTAATTTTACCTATGTTACCTTACCTATCTTACCTAACCTAACCTAACCTAACTTTACCTATGTTACCTTACCTTACCTATCTTACCTGACTTTACCTATCTTACCTAACTTAACCTGCATAACCTAACTTTACCTATGTTACCTTACCTTACCTACCTTTCCTAACTTAACCTGCTTAACCTATCTCACCTATCTTACCTAACTTTACCTATCTTACCTAACTTTACCTATGTTACCTTACCTTACCTACCTTTCCTAACTTTACCTATCTTACCTAACTTACCTACATTACCTAACTTAACTTAACCTGCTTAACCTAACTTACCTTACCTAACTTATATAACTTATCTTACCTATCCTAACGTAACCTAACTTGCTTTACCTAACTTAATCTTACATTCCCAAACTGATGTATCCTAACTTATCTAGTCCAACCAGACATGATCTAACTTAAGTATTCCTTCTTGTCTTTGTGTTTCGTCAATCATTGTCTCATATTCATTTACTCATTTCATTAGTTAATTTCTCAAATGGACGTTTTTGCATTTCAAGTGCTATTTGTTAGAGATTGGATATTTAAGCATTTCAAAGAATTTTTGTTATATATGGGCATTTACTCATTTCAAGGGATAATTTCTCAAATGGACGTTTTTGCATTTCAAGTGTTATTTGTTTAAGATTGGGTGTTTAACCATTTCAAAGGATTTTTGTTATATATGGGAACTTACTCGTTTCAAGGGCTAATTTCTCAAATGGTCATTTTTGCAGATCAAGGGTTATTTGTTAAAGTTCATCAAGTTGCCCATAAGTTGTATTTATTATGTTTGTTATCTTATGTTCTTATTCCTCAACCCCTTAACCTAACCTCTTGTAATCTTAGTGTATTTAGTAGGTTCTATCTTATGTTCTTATTCCCCAACCCTTTAACCTAACCTTTCAGATGTAGTTTGTTGAATATATTATCCTTTTCCTAACCTTTCAAATGTAGTTTATTGTGTTTTGACATATTTGTTGAATATATTATCCTTTTCCTAACCTTTCAGATGTAGTTTTGTTTCTCCTTTTTGTATATTTTTACCCAAACCTTCTTTCCTTCTTTTACTTTGATTTCACATATAAGTTCATTCTTTATCTTAGTAATAATAAAATTACAATAGTAAAGAATCAGATCTACTAAGACTTGAAATTGAGAAAAACAAGAGAGCAAGTGAGTGAGAGCATGAAAGAAGAGCAAGGAGTAAGAGAGAGGGGGCGGAAGAAAATGGGACTAAAGAAGAGAGAATGAGAGTGAGGGTGTGAGAATGGGGCACTAAGACTTGAATTTGAGAAAAAGAAAAACTAAGTGAATGAGAATGAGGGTGTGAGAATGGGAGCAATAAGACTTGAATTTGAGAAACAAGAGAGCATTTGAGCAAATGAGGGAGAGAGAGGGGGAGGAAGAGAGAGAATAAGGGAGAGAGATAGAAAAGGAGGGTTAGAAGGAGTAGGAGAATCAAAGTAAAGAAGGAAAGATGGTTTGGGTAAAAATATACAAAAAGGAGAAACAAAACTACATCTGAAAGGTTAGGAAAAGGATAATATATTTAACAAATACGTCAAAAACACAATAAACTACATCTGAAAGGTTAGGAAAAGGATAATATATTCAACAAAACTACATCTGAAAGGTTAGGTTAAAGGGTTGGGGAATAAGAACATAAGATAGAACCTACTAAATACACTAAGATTACAAGAGGTTAGGTTAAGGGGTTGAGGAATAAGAACATAAGATAACAAACATAATAAATACAACTTATGGGCAACTTGATGAACTTTAACAAATAACCCTTGATCTGCAAAAAATGACCATTTGAGAAATTAGCCCTTGAAACGAGTAAGTTCCCATATATAACAAAAATCCTTTGAAATGGTTAAATACCCAATCTTAAACAAATAACACTTGAAATGCAAAAACGTCCATTTGAGAAATTATCCCTTGAAATGAGTAAATGCCCATATATAACAAAAATTCTTTGAAATGCTTAAATATCCAATCTCTAACAAATAGCACTTGAAATGCAAAAACGTCCATTTGAGAAATTAACTAATGAAAAGAGTAAATGAATATGAGACAATGATTGACGAAACACAAAGACAAGAAGGAATACTTAAGTTAGATCATGTCTGGTTGGACTAGATAAGTTAGGATACATCAGTTTGGGAATGTAAGATTAAGTTAGGTAAAGCAAGTTAGGTTACGTTAGGATAGGTAAGATAAGTTATATAAGTTAGGTAAGGTAAGTTAGGTTAAGCAGGTTAAGTTAAGTTAGGTAATGTAGGTAAGTTAGGTAAGATAGGTAAAGTTAGGAAAGGTAGGTAAGGTAAGGTAACATAGGTAAAGTTAGGTAAGATAGGTAAAGTTAGGTAAGATAGGTGAGATAGGTTAAGCAGGTTAAGTTAGGAAAGGTAGGTAAGGTAAGGTAACATAGGTAAAGTTAGGTTATGCAGGTTAAGTTAGGTAAGATAGGTAAAGTCAGGTAAGATAGGTAAGGTAAGGTAACATAGGTAAAGTTAGGTTAGGTTAGGTTAGGTAAGATAGGTAAGGTAACATAGGTAAAATTAGGTTATGCAGGTTAAGTTAGGTAAGATAGGTAAAGTCAGGTAAGATAGGTAAGGTATGGTAAGGTAATATAGGTAAAGTTAGGTAAGATAGGTTAAGCAGGTTAAGTTAGGAAAGGTATGTAAGGTAAGGTAAGTTATGTTAGGATAGGATAGGTAAAGTTAGGTTTAGGAACGTTACGTTAACTAAGTAACATTGGGTGGAGAGGATAGGTTACGTAGGTTTGAACAGTGTAGTTCAGAGAACAGTTTTAGGGTAAAGCAACTAAGAAAATATGTTTTAACAGAAATGCAGGTTTGGTATGAAAAGCTGAACTAGTTACATTTTGGGGAGAAATTTTATGCCTGAAGATGTCTTAGAGAACAACAATGTTGTCTTAAAGTATAGCTTGATGGAAGAAGGCGAGTTTCTTTGATGAACAAAGGTGACTTAGAGATCAACATTGATGAACGAAGATGTCTTAGAAAGCTTCTCTGATGAACGAAAGGTTACTTAGAGAATAACTTTTGATAACTCTTAGAACAACTTTGATGTCTTAGAGAATAACTTTAGATGTCTCTGAGAATGTCTTTGGATAACTCTGAGATTAACTTTGATGTCTTTGAAACAACTTTGACGTCTCTTGGAATAACTTTTGTGGACATGAGAATATCTTTGGATAACTCTGAGATTAACTTTGATAGCTCTGGGAATAACTTTTATGATTTTGAGAACATCTTTGATGTCTTGGAGAACAACATTGATGAACGAAGATGTCTTAGAAAGCTTCTCTGATGAACGAAAGGTTACTTAGAGAATAACTTTTGTTAGCTCTTTGAATAACTTTGATGACTTTGAGAATAACTTTGATAGCTCTGGGAATAACTTTTATGATTTTGAGAACATCTTTGATGTCTTGGAGAACAACATTGATGTTTAGAGAACAACTTTGATGAGCAAGATTAACTTTAGATGTCTCTGAGAATAACTTTATAACATAGAAATTAACTTTAGATGTCTCTGAAAATATCTTTGATGAAAGATGATGTCTTGGATTAACTTTGACGAACGAGAGTGAGTTAGAGATTACCTTTGTTAACTCTGAGAATAACTTTGATGAACAAAGATGTTTTGGAAAGTTTCTCTGAAGAATGAAGGTGACTTAGAGATTAACTTTATGATTTAGAGAACATCTTTGATGTCTTAGAGAACAAGATTGATGTCTTAGAGAACAACTTGGATGAACAAAGATGTCTTAGAAAGCTTCTCTGATGAACGAAAAGATACTTAGAGAATAACTTTGACGACTGTATTTAACTTTTTGATGGCTCTGAGGACAGTTTTTGTTGAACGAGGATGTCTCGGAAGGCTTCTTTGAATAACAAAGGTGACTCTGAGAATAACTTTGATGACTCTGAGAAAGACTTTGTTGTCTTAAAGAATAACTTTAGATGTCTCTGAGAATAACTTTTAAGAACGAAGATGTCTTGGATTAACTTTGACGACTCTGTGAATAACTTTTGTGGACATGAGAATATCTTTGGATAACTCTGAGATTAACTTTGATGTCTTTGAAACAACTTTGATGTACGAGAGTGAGTTAGAGATTACCTTTGTTAACTCTGAGATCAACTTTGATGAACAAAAGTGAGTTAGAGATTACATTTGATAACTCTAAGATTAACTTTAGATGTCTCTGAGACAAACTTTTATAACATAGAAATTAACTTTAATGACCAAAGTGAGTTAGAGAATACCTTTGATGACTCCGAGAATAATTTTGATAGCTCTGAGAATGACTTTTGCTGTCTTGGAATAACTTTTGATTGTTCTGAGAATAACTTTTGTTGCCTTGGAATAACTTTTGATTGTTCTGAGAATAACTTTGAGGGCTTAGAGAATGTCTTTGATGAATGGAAGAGTCCCATTGAAGTCTTAAGGATGTCTTTGATGTCTCGAAGGATGTCTTTGAGTGTAACTTTGGTGTCTTTGAGTAAGTCCTTAATGTATTGAAGAGTGTCTTTGATTTCTCAAAGAGTAACTTTGGTGTAAAGGAGAGCACCTTTGGCTATTTTTCTTACTTAGCGATATATAATTTTAGTTACGAAAGTGTTGAAAAAGTTACATTTGACTCTTTTAGTTGAGGAAAAAGACAAAATATGACGAGGGAGACTATTTTTGTGCTCCCCAAAGTATAATGTCAGTTAAGAACAGCGATGAAAGATATCTTTGACTATATTTTCTTACTTGACAAAACATAATTTAGTTAAGCAAAAAGACAAAACATGATGAACATGGCTTTTTCTGTTGATTGATGGATAATTTTAGTTATGAACAGTGCTGAAAAGATTCCTTTGACAATTTTTAGCTAAGCGAAAGGCTGTTTTAGTTAAGAACGGTGTTGAATGAGGTTAATCCTGACTATTTTCAGATGAGAGAAGTGATATTTCAGTTAAGAAATGACAAGGAAACATGATGAAGTAACTATTTTTTAGTTGACCGATGAATACTTTTAGTTGAGCAAAAGCCAAAACATGATGAACATGACTTTTTCTGATGATTGGCAGATAATTTTAGTTATGAAATGACAATGAAACATGAAGAACACGGTTATTTTCTGATGAATGGGGAATATGTTTAGTTAAGAAATGATGAAAGTTATTATTTTTAGTTGATTGACGATGGATAAAAGCTAGTTATGAACAGTTTTGGAAAGTTTCCTTTGACAATTTTTTCTTGATGAAACATAGCGCCTGTTAAGAAAGTGCTGAAAAAAGTTTCCTTTGACAA
This sequence comes from Procambarus clarkii, assembly GCF_020424385.1. Classification (NCBI taxonomy): domain Eukaryota; kingdom Metazoa; phylum Arthropoda; class Malacostraca; order Decapoda; family Cambaridae; genus Procambarus; species Procambarus clarkii. Next base: position 58,262 of record NW_025574195.1, read on the forward strand.
TTTTTAGCTAAGAGAAAGGTTGTTTTAGTTAAGAACAGTGTTGAACGAGGCTATTTCTGACTATTTTTAGTTGACTGGATAATAAGTTTAGTTGAGAAATGACGAAAGTGACTATGTTTTAGTTGATTGGTGAAAGATTTTTTAGTTAAGGAACGTTAGATAACATGTAAGGGGAAAAACCCAGAGAACATATGGGGAACATGGCAAAGAACATATGTAAGAAAAGTTGATGAATACAGTGAACATGAAAACATGATAAGGAGAATAGGGAATACAAAGAATGAATAATGGACTTGTGAAGAACATGGAGAATATGACAAAGAATGTAGAAAACATGTAAGTGAAGGTGAAAAAAAACGAAGTGATCTTGTGAGGAACATGAACTTGTAGAGGAACATGAATATTGCAAAGAACACAAAATATGGAAGTTAGCATGAATATTGAGTATAAAAGTTGTAAAGAGAACATGTGATGAACATGAAAACATAGAAAATATGACTAGAATTTGTAGAGAAAGTAATGAGACTAAGAGAAAGATTACAGAAAAATGGAGATACTTGTGAAAATATAAACTGAATGGGACTGTGAACATTTGAAGAACATGGAGTGAACATAGAAAACATGGACAAAATGTGAAGAACACAGCTGAATATAGAGAAAATATGCAAATACAGTATGATTATTGAAGGTTTGGATACGTTGGGGATGAGAAGGGTAAAGTAAATACTCTGATAAACAGATAGGCTGAGAGGGACTTGATCGAATATATTTATGTCTGATGATCTAAGGCTGAGGAAATGGAGCTTGGTTAATGCCCCGATTAATTTTACTACGTTAGAAATACGGTGATCTTAAATCTCAGGGTGATTTAGTTGGAAAATAAAGAACTTGTACAAATGAACTAAGCTGGGGCACAAGAGTTGAAACTTGATAACTGACTTGATCTTATTTACTATGTCTGAAAATGTAGTTGAGTGTTTAAATCTCAGGGGGATTTGGACTGATAGTAATGAATTTACCGGAGTGAACTTGGATAGAGGACAAGAGCTAGAGTTTTATAATTGTTTTCATCATATTTACTATGTCTGAAATACAGAGGGTAAAAATTTTGGGGAAATTGATGGTTTATTACAAAGATATGAAAGAGAACTAAGGCGGGGACGAGAGCTGGAGCTCAGTAACTGACTTGATCTTATTTACTAACTTTGAAGTATGTCTGCTTTTAATTTTAGGGAAATTGATGGGTTATTTACAAAGATACGAAGGAGAACTAAGGCGGGGACGAGAGCTGGAGCTCGATAACTGACTTGATTTTATTTACGGTGTCTGAAATACAGAGGGTAAAAATTTCAGGGAAATTGGTGGTTTATTTACAAAGATATGAAAGAGAACTAAGGCGGAGGACAAGCGCTGGAGCTTGGTAACTGTTTTGATCTTATTTATGGTGCCTGAAATACAGAGGGTAAAAATTTCAGGGAAATTGGACTGTTACTAACGAAGATACGAGAGAGAGCTAAGGCGGAGGACAAGCGCTGGAGCTTGGTAACTGTTTGATCTTATTTATGGTGCCTGAAATACAGAGGGTAAAAATTTCAGGGAAATTGGACTGATACTAACGAAGATACGAGAGAGAGCTAAGGCGGAGGACAAGCGCTGGAGCTTGGTAACTAAATTACTGTATTGAACTACGTTTGAAATATGATTATTTTTAAATTTTAGAGGGATTGGAATGATAGTATTCATTATACGACAGGGGACTAAGGTGGGGGAACGTGAGCTAGAACATGCTTACTAACATGATTTATTTGTGTAAAACTGACTTGCTTAATGAAAAGGAGAAAACATACGATGTTGGAAAATAGTTGAACTGAACTGAATGAAAGGAGAGAGAGAGAGAGAGGAGGGAGAGAGAGAGAGGAGGGACGGTCCAGATATTATGAAGATAAGATAAGATTAAGAGCCGACTGGCTGTCCGGGCGTAAAGTAAATAAAGGTGACGCGAGAGATTGCGAGGTAAGGGGGGAGGGAGGGGGGTGTGAGGTACGAAACACTGAAAACCATGACTTACACAGGTGATTTTCTAAATTTATATGAAAACTATGGCTTACACAGACGATTTTGTAAGTTGAAAACATGTAAAATATGTCCGTAGAGTTCTCCTGGAAGCCCTAAAGAGCTACATACGTTACTTGAATTTGTCCCATAAGGCCTTAACAAACTTCTAAGTCTCGGAAATTATTTTTCTCATAAGAACTTTAACAAACTCGTATGACATTATTTACATCATAAGAAACCTTAACAAACTTCTAAGTCTCGGAAATTATTTTCATCATAAGAAATCCTTACTTCTAAAATCTGTGACTGACAAAATTTACCTGAAACCCTGGCTAACACGCGGGATATTTACCAGAAAAAACAAAAGGAGCCGCTGGCTCTTACAGTCCACAGGGGTCCTCCGGCCTGAAAAAAAAAAGGAGCCGCTGGCTCTTACAGTCCACAGGGGTCCTCCGGCCTGAAAAAAAAGGAGCCGCTGGCTCTTACTCCCTACTACTTATGTCCACCCCCGGGTCATTGCTGGAGCTGGGGTTATGTCCACCCCCGGGTCATTGCTGGAGCTGGGGTTATGTCCACTCCCAGGTCATTGCTGGAGCTGGGGTTATGTCCACTCCCAGGTCATTGCTGGAGCTGGGGTTATGTCCACTCCCAGGTCATTGCTGGAGCTGGGGTTATGTCCACTCCCAGGTCATTGCTGGAGCTGGGGTTATGTCCACTCCCAGGTCATTGTTGGAGCTGGGGTTATGTCCACTCCCAGGTCATTGCTGGAGCTGGGGTTATGTCCACTCCCAAGTCATTGCTGGAGCTGGGGTTATGTCCATTCCCAGGTCATTGTTGGAGCTGGGGTTATGTCCACTCCCAGGTCATTGCTGGAGCTGGGGTTATGTCCACTCCCAGGTCATTGCTGGAGCTGGGGTTATGTCCACTCCCAGGTCATTGCTAGAGCTGGGGTTATGTCCACTCCCAGGTCATTGCTGGAGCTGGGGTTATGTCCACTCCCAGGTCATTGCTGGAGCTGGGGTTATGTCCACTCCCAGTGTAATGACCCTGATTGTAATACCTCGCCTTGTATCTATCTCGACCGCGCACTCCGCTACTACCACTGAGCTAACCGTGCAATCTCCGCTCTTTCTATGGTAATACCAGATGCTATACCGATCATATAAGATGTTAACACTCGGGCCGTCATACGAAGACGTAAACCAGTACACAGAGGAAGGAGAGAGAGAGGAAGAGGGAGGCAGAGCGAGAGGAGAGAGAGAGGAGAGCGAGAACGAGAGCAAGGGAGGGAGAACGAGAGCGAGTGAGGGCGAGGGAGAGTGAGACACTAGTGAGGGAGAGTGAGACAGAAAGATAGAGATAATCGTAGTCACAACCTATCGTATGAGTTACCGAGTGACGCTGCCACCACCCTGAGTTACCGGACAGGGGACCGGAGTGAGAGTCGTAGGTCTTGCAGATGGAGTAACCTACCAGGACAGGTGTAGGGGACAATTGAACGGTACAAGGATCCTGGCCTGACACTCGAATAATCCTGACCACTTGGGAACTATAGTGTACACAAGAATAAGGCGGGACACACCAACACTAATACCTCAACACGGAAGACGAACGGGGGGAGGAGTACTGAATAATTAAGAACACTAGGTCACTAGGGCAAAGGGGACGGTAGGCCCAATATCACGAAAGCAAGGAACCATTAATACACATTTAATAACACTTAATATCTGACTTTATTTGAAATAATTAAATAAGACACTCCCTAACTATATTCCCTACTAGAGGCCAAGGGTACTGAATGAGGTGCTTTAGTACAAGAGAGCCGTACTTACTCGTATGTTGTTCCACAGTTTCCCTGGAGATGATGTTCTTTCCCAGAGTCCACACACACCTCCCTACTGGGCTGTGCCCACTCAACTGACTCTCCTGATCTGCTGCTCCTCAGCTGAACATGAGGGTTTTGCATTTGTTGTTTAGGGGTTAATCCCTGAAGATTACCATGACGGCATCAATTCTGACCTCTTTGTGATTCGATGACCGTTGACCTGACTCTATGGCTAACTTATACAGAGGTGTAACTTTTACATTGTCTGCCGTCGCCTGACTGGCGCCTGTGGGTTGTTCATCCTCCACGTGGCCTGTTCATGCTGTTATGATGTTCATGTACTATGTACTGCTCTCTTGTTACATATCCCCCAATGTCCCGGTTTAAGAAAAACCGTGGGCGAGGAACTCGAACATGGCTTTTCTTATCCCAGACCATAGAGGAACTAGCACATGCCTCGAAAAAAAAATAGCTACCCTATCTAAATATATACATTTCACAGTCGAGAAATATTTATAAAGACTCTCAACAATAACAGTTACCATGGTAACTCAAAATCCCGGCTGACCATACCTGCATGGCAGCCCATCAATCCTCTCAGATGACCAATCAACATTTGAAAAAAAATAACACAATTTATGATGACCAATTAAATTTATATTGGAACCATCTTTCCGCTGGTTCCCCAGTTCACCAGAGTCTACACAAAAATTTTCGTTCATAACTTATTTTCTCTGTAACGGTGAACTCCAAGTTTTCTGAACTTAAAAAAATTACATATATATTGTATACACAAATTAACAAAGTCTTTATTCCCGACGAGTCCGTTGTCCCGATGTTGTTGACTCGCCCATTGCTGTATTCTTGCTGTAGTTCTGCAACGATGCGTCGTGTTCTTCACCAACGATGTTCTTCAGCTGGCCTCAGTTGTTGTGAGAAGAGATCCACTCCCCTCCTGACTAGAGTCTTCCACTGATCTAGTCCACAATCTGCAGTACATCCGCGCTGCTGGTCCCTACTTCCGGGTCGTCGACGAGGCGATGACGTCGGTGTTGACAGCGATGATTGACTTGCTGTCCGGTCACAGGGGGAACTCTGGCGTACCTGGGTTCCATCCTCTTGTAAGATGTTGTCGCCTGCTGAACGTCTGCTGGCGATGTTCTGCCTGCCGCATACATGTTGCCTTCCTGGGAGTACTGAGACGTTGACACCAGACGAGGTCTTGCTTGATGAGTGAACAGCTCCAGTTCGTTGAGGCGGGGTGGGCGTGGCGGCAGAACCCTCGGGTCCCGGCTCCAGCTCTTGGGTTCCATCCGCTTACAGGTGTTTCTTCTGCTACGTCGTACTAGGCCTTTACGACTTACTTCGTTATCCCATCATGCACATGATTGTAGGCCCAAGATGCAAATCGTGCATCCGCGTTGGCGTATCATGCACACTCTAGAGGGAACGTGCTGTTCTTACGTAGCCACCAAGTTTCACATCTTGTTGCTCGGCGCATCAGAAACCTCAGGAGTGGGCAAGACCTTGTGTAATCCCGCAACCGTTGCCCAATCCACTCCGTTGTTCTTGGCTGTTCATTTCCGGTCACCGGTGTTCTGTATAGCAAGGCAGGTGACCTCATTAATGTCTCGTCTGATATGTTGAATCAGTCCTCCAGATGACAGCTAGTGTTGGCAGTTCCATAACCTCATTAAGTGATGAGGTGTTGGCTGTGACCTTGACTTGTAGCCGCCCCCACCATGGCAGGTACCACTAATAAGGGTGGGGGGGTGAGAGATGGAGGGGGTGATGTAGTGTGACCCCTCCTGTCCCTCGGGAACTAAACCTGGTTCCCGCCAGACAATAGCGGTGACATGCTACTCTGGCCTCAGTTGTAGAGATGGGATATGGCCGACAGTGTGGCAATGTGAGCAGACCTGGGAAAAGAAACATTCATAACTCATGTCTGGTGGAGACCTGGATCTGCCCTGGAGGTTTTGAGAAAGATAACTCCTCCAGGGTAGGTAAAGGTACGTCACTCTTGACTAAGCACCTACAGTACAATTCTTTGCCTCTACCTATAACTCAGATGACAGCTGAACTCAGTTACTGTGCGCTCATGTGCGCGCGAGATCTGGTGACCATAGGGTGACCAGGCCTAACTTGGCTACTAAGTAAGGATGATAGGATGTCATCATCCTCCTCCGATTGAGCATCAGGAATAACCATTCCCTCCACTCTCTCAGGGACTGGAATTACTGAAGGTAATTCCAGTTCTTCCCTTGCTACATAAAGTTTCAATTTATTTATATGGATGGTTCTTTCAACCTGGTCTTCAAATATACCCTTAATTATGAAATTTACTGGGCCTAGTTTCTTAATAACTCTATAAGGGCCTCGCCATCTAGCTGCTAACTTCCTACTCTGATTGGCGGGCGCTGACTCATTCAACCGCATCACTAGGCTTCCCTCTTTCACACTTAATGGTTGTACCTGCTTATCATAATAATGGGCATACCGTGTCCTTGCTTTCTTTGATGCTTCAGCTGCTATCCTCCATGCATTCTTCATCTTGGTGAGGATTTCTGAAGGATAATCCTCTCCATAACTAATAGTATGTCTGTTAAGCAGACCTGACGCAAAATTACACGAGTGTCCAGTAAACAGCAAGAGTGGTTGAGTATTTATTGACTGGTGCACTGCGGTGTTTAGTGCAAACTGAACAAAGGGCAACTGTTCATCCCAAGTGGCCGGGTCATTCTCTGCTAAAATGGCAAGCATATCCTTCACCGTCCTATTAGTTCGTTCCACCATGCCGTTCGTCTGGGGATGGTATGCTGTTGTTAGCGCTGTTGTTGTCTCTAAGAGTTTACATACTTCCTGAAATAAACTACCAATAAACTCCTGTCCCCTGTCAGATACTAGAACTTTAGGCGGACCGAACACAGTAACAAACCTAGCTAAAAATGCATCTGCCACTGTTTGGGGGTCTTTCCTGGGAAGGGCTACTAGAGTGGTATACCTGGACAGATGGTCCACTAGAACTAGCGCATATCTGTTGCCTGAATTGCTACTATGTAAATCAATTAAATCAGCCCCCACCCGATCCAAGGGTTCTGTTATCTCTGAGAATTCCTGGAGTGGGGCTTGTACTTTAGGAGTACCTTTGCGTCGTTGACAGTTCCCACATGACCTGACGTACTTAATTACATGTGATAATAACCCTGGGAAATAAAATAATGACTTGGCCTTTGTGTAAGTTTTGTACACTCCCGGGTGACCTGCAATCTTTGACGCATGCGCAAGTTTTAATGCCGAAGGCTTTAATGCGTCAGGGATAACTAGCTGAAACAACGCCCTGTCTTTCTGGGCATTTACATGGTACAACACTCCTTCTTTGAGTGCAAAGTCATTTAAAGAGGTACTTTGTTTTCTCGCAGGATATTTCCCTCCTTCCAGATGTTCAATAATTTCCTTCCATCGCTGTTCCTTCATCTGAAGTTCTCTCATTTTATCGCTCGCAATCGTTTCAATGTTTACATTCATATTGACGGTGGCAATGTTCCTACTTAGCGCATCAGGAACAACATGAGATGGACCAGGCTTATACAATATCTGAAACGAGTGTGCTGACAGTTCGTGACCCCACCTTGTCATTCTCGGGCAACGTGTCTTTTTCTTAAAAATGTGGGTCAATGCTCGATGATCAGTATAAATTATGAAGTGACGCTGAAACAAATAAGGCTCAAAATACCTTACACTCTCTACTACAGCTAAAGCTTCCTTGTCAGTGGCTGAGTACCTTACTTCCGGTCCTTTCACTTTCCTACTAAAGTAAGCTACCGGGTGCGGGTTGTTCTCCGAGTCACGCTGTATTAAACAGCCACCTATGGCAATACCGCTAGCATCAGTGTGGACTTCCCAATCTTTCTCAAAGTTAGGAATTGCTAAAACTGGAGTAGTACTCAATTGTAATTTTAACTTCTCAAAAACCTCATCATGCTCTCGGGTCCATACAAACTTAACATTTTTCTTCGTGAGATTCGTCAGTGAAGCTGACGTTCTCGCAAAACCTTCTATGTGTCGACGGAAATACCCAGCTGCACCCAGAAATCTTCTCACGTCCTTTGCTGTCTTTGGTGTTGGCATTTCAGCAATAGCGCGACAAGAGTCCGGGTCAGGGCGTATTCCATCTGTGCTTACCTGAAAACCCAGAAACTTGAATTTCTGAGCCGCCAGGGTACACTTTTGGGCGTTCAATTTGAACCCCGCCTTGTTCAACAACGACAAGGTCTCTGTCAAATCATGGAGGTGTTCATCAAAAGTTCTAGAGTACACTACAACATCATCAAGGTACGCCAGTGAGTGCCTACCAAGAACAGGGCTTAGAATATAATTTATCGCCCTCTGAAAAGATGAAGGAGCTGTTTTTAATCCAAATGGCATACGCTTGAAATGGTAAGTCCGCACACCATCCGAAAATGCTGTTTTTTCTCTGTCTTGCCTTGCAACTGGTATGGCCCAATACGCTGACTTTGCGTCAAGTGTCGAGAAGTACTTAGCTGTGCCAAACTGGTCTATAATTTCTTGAATGAGAGGCAGAGGATAAGCGTCCGCTGTTGTCACTTCGTTCACTTTACGGTAATCTACACAGAACCTGTAACTACCATCAGGTTTGCGTACTAGCACTACTGGGGAAAGCCACGGTGACGTGCTTTCTTCTATAACGCCCTGTCTCACCATCTTTCTACACTCATCTCTAATAAGTTGTTTCGCCTGCTCTGGGAGTCTCCATTGACGTGTTTGTACCGGAGGATTATCACCTGTTGGAATGGTGTGTTCGACTTGAGGCAGGTAGCCTATTTCCTCATCCTCGGTCGCAAATAACCTAGGAAATTTACGGAGGACTTCCCGTACCTGTTTACGTTCAGCAGGTGACATATGAGTCAAATCTAGAGCAGTTATTAATTTGTCCACCATTTCCTTATCTTGAGGAGATAACGGGGTTTCTTTACCGATCTTACTGTGTGACTCCTCGTCTCTTACGTTCAATGCGCTACATTGCGCTGTTACAGTCGATGTTCGTGTGGTATCTGACTCTATTATTTCTTTTAAATTTACCACAATTCCTCGTGTCAGACTATCGCCTACCCTAAAGCGATAAGGTTTGTGAGAGAGGTTGACCACTGGTATTATCGCACCTTTGTCATGTACAGATACCAGAGTATATGGTATCATCAACTTATCAATTCTGCCAGCTACCTGAAGGGTACTTCCGGGTTGAATGTTTCTTCCTACGGCGACTTTAATAAACTTAAATGACCGTGGTGGACATACTTGTCTGTGTACAGCATGTAGTCTACATGTTTTCTTGTCAGGGTCTTGAAGAGACTTGAACAATTGTTTAGGAAGGTTTACATATTTAGGTGCTCGTTGAATTGAAGCAATTATGGGAGGGTGATCAGTTAACTTTACTGGGAAAGACACAGATCCCAACTGTAGCCTACTGTGTCTTGCTCCCTTCTCCGATGTCAAAGAATATGTAAATCGTTTCAAAAAATCCATACCTAACAATATATCACCAGGGAATGTTACATTATCCACCACAGTACACTCATGGATACAAGGTTTATCTTTTTCAATGTTAAAAGTTAAAATACATTTTCCCAGAACGTCAAAGTGTTGACCATTGACAGCTGTTAATTGTGCACCCCCTTCCTTAAGGCGCACCTGACTGAAGGTCCTAAATGAGTCCATCTTAATGATGGTTACCTGACTACCAGTGTCCAGGAATGCAGTCAACCTCTTCCCGCACACCCTCACTTCAAAAGTGGGCCGCCCTTCCTCCTTAGGGGCCTTATCTCATAATTCCTCCTTACTATTGGGGCAGTCCTCTCGTTTGTGGCCTCGTCCGCCACAACTCCAACACCTGGGGTCATAGGTGTAGTACCAGTGAGGAGGCGGGCCAGCTCTATGGTGCCCTCCCCTCTGGTTGCTAGAAGAGTTACCTACACTCTCCTTAACACGATGCGAATTGTTCGTATCTACCGCTTGGACATAAGAGGATTGTCTAGTTTCAGTTGTATCCTTACACTGCCCCTGAATGTTTTGTAAGTCCGTAGCGTACTCTATTAAACTATAGTAATCCATCGTTACACTTGCAGCCGAAACGTGAGCTCCAAGTGTCCCGGGATTGACATACACAACAGTTGTTTAGCCTTCTGACTAATTCTCAGGTCATCGTATCCTAATTCATGCCTCAAGTCACGCACTCTACGCAATATGCCAGTTCCAAAGTCTTTGAGAGTTTCGTTTGAGCCTCGTTTTAAACTAGCTAAATACCTATTAGCTGTTTCCTCCGTTATTTTCTCTTTATATCGTCTCTTAATTGCTGACACAAACTCTGGCCATGTTTGCAAATGTTGAAACTCTTGGTCCTGCATTATTGAACCATTAGAGTCTATACATGCTCCCGCTGCTAAATTAATTTTCACCCAGTCATCCTGGGCAGCTGACAAACATGAACCTACTTGCCCTAGCCAGTCGTCTATTTTCCGGTTACGTTCCACTATATTTGTTGGTAATTCTTTGCAAATTAATTTGGGCAACACTGGTCTAGGCAATGAGAATGATGAAAATGGGGGCTGACGCATACCATGAGACGCAGGGGGCATGGAGTGTAGATGTTGGCAATGGTTAGGGAAGGGTTGGTAATGGGGAGGGAAGGGTTGGTGTAAGGTAGGGTTATAGTGATGGTCAGGTGGGGGGGAGGGTTGGGTGGGGTGGTGGTGTGAGGTAGGGGATTCTAGGGGTTGGTTCTGGGCAAGGCATGAGATGGTAGAAGAGGGTTTGGTCGTCTGACCAAGGTTGGGGTTGCGAGGGGGGAGAGGTGGGGTGGTATTGGTGGGGACAGTCACCTGACCGGACCCTTGGGTGGACCCCTGGGTAGGCGTATGTAAGCGCCCTGCCGTAAGGTTCACATATAGGGGTTCAGAGAGGCGCTTCCTAATTTCTGAGGATGGGTAAGGTGGGAGGGGGGGTGGTTGGGGAGGGGTATGTGGGGAAGGTGCAGGCCGCCGCGCCCCTGGGGTGTTGGGTTGGGAGGTCGGTCTGGGAGGAAGTGGGGGAGGGGTGATGTCATTAGGCTGCAGAGTATCAGGGGTGGACAAAGGACGGCTACCCAGCATGTGACCTGATGTGACCCCATCACCTGCACCTTGTGGATCGTCACCTGACTCTTGAACCGTGCTATCCACTTGGACAGCCTGTCTCGGCTGTATTGCTAGAAGGTTCTGTTGGCTAAGCCCTCCCTGACTCCTTAAAGCCCTATCTGAACTCATGATGCCAATAAACTACGTCTGAACGACTAGTTCACCGGACTAGCGCTGACCCAAAAATGTTGAAAAAAAAAAAAAAATCTTTGGAACTAACAATGATTCACTGAGAACAAGACAAAAACTCACAACGTCGTTATAACTAGCCCCTTTACTTAACAAGGGTGGTAATTTCAATGTCACTTCTAAAACAAAACAAAAACGTAATTACTTTTCAATCTGCCTGCTCTTATGACAGATAATAATCGATATTACTTTCACCGCGTTGAGACAACTTCTCCTACGCGATACCAATACACAATTTCCCACGCACTATTCATTAACAATAATTCACTGATAGAAACTATTTGTACTTCCTATCGGGAAACTGTAATTACTGCTCGTATGAGCTTAACTAATAGTTACTCTTACTCCTTAAACCTACAGCCACATCACGTGACCCAGAGTGTTTTCCTAGCTTCTTCGCCGGTCAACAACTCAAAACTTTTGCCACTCCTGTGACCAGACTTCAAACGCCAGGCGTCCCTAGACGTGAGTCAACTGACACACTAGTCCACACTAGCATGCTGTACAATACCAGTACACCTCAGATTATCGCGTTCAATTGGAGTAAATCAGTCAATCGCGATAATTTGAACAGAAACACCGCTTAAAACTACTTAATAGCTACACCGAACGGCACAAGACGCGTGAGACTGAACACTGTAAAACAATGTTCACCACCGCTAAGCCACCATTGTAATGACCCTGATTGTAATACCTCGCCTTGTATCTATCTCGACCGCGCACTCCGCTACTACCACTGAGCTAACCGTGCAATCTCCGCTCTTTCTATGGTAATAACAGATGCTATACCGATCATATAAGATGTTAACACTCGGGCCGTCATACGAAGACGTAAACCAGTACACAGAGGAAGGAGAGAGAGAGGAAGAGGGAGGCAGAGCGAGAGGAGAGAGAGAGGAGAGCGAGAACGAGAGCAAGGGAGGGAGAACGAGAGCGAGTGAGGGCGAGGGAGAGTGAGACACTAGTGAGGGAGAGTGAGACAGAAAGATAGAGATAATCGTAGTCACAACCTATCGTATGAGTTACCGAGTGACGCTGCCACCACCCTGAGTTACCGGACAGGGGACCGGAGTGAGAGTCGTAGGTCTTGCAGATGGAGTAACCTACCAGGACAGGTGTAGGGGACAATTGAACGGTACAAGGATCCTGGCCTGACACTCGAATAATCCTGACCACTTGGGAACTATAGTGTACACAAGAATAAGGCGGGACACACCAACACTAATACCTCAACACGGAAGACGAACGGGGGGAGGAGTACTGAATAATTAAGAGCACTAGGTCACTAGGGCAAAGGGGACGGTAGGCCCAATATCACTAAAGCAAGGAACCATTAATACACATTTAATAACACTTAATATCTGACTTTATTTGAAATAATTAAATAAGACACTCCCTAACTATATTCCCTACTAGAGGCCAAGGGTACTGAATGAGGTGCTTTAGTACAAGAGAGCCGTACTTACTCGTATGTTGTTCCACAGTTTCCCTGGAGATGATGTTCTTTCCCAGAGTCCACACACACCTCCCTACTGGGCTGTGCCCACTCAACTGACTCTCCTGATCTACTGCTCCTCAGCTGAACATGAGGGTTTTGCATTTGTTGTTTAGGGGTTAATCCCTGAAGATTACCATGACGGCATCAATTCTGACCTCTTTGTGATTCGATGACCGTTGACCTGACTCTATGGCTAACTTATACAGAGGTGTAACTTTTACATTGTCTGCCGTCGCCTGACTGGCGCCTGTGGGTTGTTCATCCTCCACGTGGCCTGTTCATGCTGTTATGATGTTCATGTACTATGTACTGCTCTCTTGTTACACCAGGTCATTGCTGGAGCTGGGGTTATGTCCACTCCCAGGTCATTGTTGGAGCTGGGGTTATGTCCACTCCCAGGTCATTGTTGGAGCTGGGGTTATGTCCACCCCCGGGACACTGCTGGAGCTGGGGTTATGTCCACCCCCGGGTCATTGCTGGAGCTGGGGTTATGTCCACCCCCGGGTCACTGCTGGAGCTGGGGTTATGTCCACCCCCGGGTCATTGCTGGAGCTGGGGTTATGTCCACCCCCGGGTCACTGCTGGAGCTGGGGTTATGTCCACTCCCAGGTCATTGCTGGAGCTGGGGTTATGTCCACTCCCAGGTCATTGCTGGAGCTGGGGTTATGTCCACTCCCAGGTCATTGCTGGAGCTGGGGTTATGTCCACTCCCAGGTCATTGTTGGAGCTGGGGTTATGTCCACTCCCAGGTCATTGTTGGAGCTGGGGTTATGTCCACTCCCAGGTCATTGTTGGAGCTGGGGTTATATCCACTCCCAGGTCATTGCTGGAGCTGGGGTTATGTCCACTCCCAGGTCATTGCTGGAGCTGGGGTTATGTCCACTCCCAGGTCATTGTTGGAGCTGGGTTATGTCCACTCCCAGGTCATTGTTGGAGCTGGGGTTATGTCCACTCCCAGGTCATTGCTGGAGCTGGGGTTATGTCCACTCCCAAGTCATTGCTGGAGCTGGGGTTATGTCCATTCGCAGGTCATTGCTGGAGCTGGGGTTATGTCCACTCCCAGGTCATTGCTAGAGCTGGGGTTATGTCCACTCCCAGGTCATTGCTGGAGCTGGGGTTATGTCCACTCCCAGGTCATTGCTGGAGCTGGGTTATGTCCACTCCCAGGTCATTGCTGGAGCTGGGGTTATGTCCACTCCCCAGGTCATTGCTGGAGCTGGGTTATGTCTACTCCCAGGTCATTGCTAGAGCTGGGTTATGTCTACTCCCAGGTCATTGCTGGAGCTGGGGTTATGTCCACTCCCAGGTCATTGCTGGAGCTGGGGTTATGTCCACTCCCAGGTCATTGCTGGAGCTGGGGTTATGTCCACTCCCAGGTCATTGCTGGAGCTGGGGTTATGTCCACTCCCAGGTCATTGCTAGAGCTGGGGTTATGTCCACTCCCAGGTCATTGCAGGAGCTGGGGTTATGTCCACTCCCAGGTCATTGTTGGAGCTGGGGTTATGTCCACTCCCAGGTCATTGCTAGAGCTGGGGTTATGTCCACTCCCAGGTCATTGCTGGAGCTGGGGTTATGTCCACTCCCAGGTCATTGCTAGAGCTGGGTTATGTCCACTCCCAGGCCATTGCTGGAGCTGGGATTATGTCCACTCCCAGGTCATTGCTGGAGCTGGGGTTATGTCCACTCCCAGGTCATTGCTGGAGCTGGGTTATGTCCACTCCCAGGTCATTGCTAGAGCTGGGGTTATGTCCACTCCCCAGGCCATTGCTAGAGCTGGGTTATGTCCACTCCCAGGTCATTGCTGGAGCTGGGATTATGTCCACTCCCAGGTCATTGCTGGAGCTGGGGTTATGTCCACTCCCAGGTCATTGCTGGAGCTGGGGTTATGTCCACTCCCAGGTCATTGCTAGAGCTGGGGTTATGTCCACTCCCAGGTCATTGCTAGAGCTGGGGTTATGTCCACTCCCAGGTCATTGCTAGAGCTGGGGTTATGTCCACTCCCAGGTCATTGCTGGAGCTGGGATTATGTCCACTCCCAGGCCATTGCTGGAGCTGGGGTTATGTCCACTCCCAGGTCATTGCTGGAGCTGGGGTTATGTCCACTCCCAGGTCATTGCTAGAGCTGGGGTTATGTCCACTCCCAGGTCATTGCTAGAGCTGGGTTATGTCCCTCCCAGGTCATTGCAGGAGCTGGGGTTATGTCCACTCCCAGGTCATTGTTGGAGCTGGGGTTATGTCCACTCCCAGGTCATTGCTAGAGCTGGGGTTATGTCCACTCCCAGGTCATTGCTGGAGCTGGGGTTATGTCCACTCCCAGGTCATTGCTAGAGCTGGGGTTATGTCCATTCCCAGGCCATTGCTGGAGCTGGGATTATGTCCACTCCCAGGTCATTGCTGGAGCTGGGGTTATGTCCACTCCCAGGTCATTGCTGGAGCTGGGGTTATGTCCACTCCCAGGTCATTGCTAGAGCTGGGGTTATGTCCACTCCCAGGCCATTGCTAGAGCTGGGGTTATGTCCACTCCCAGGTCATTGCTGGAGCTGGGATTATGTCCACTCCCAGGTCATTGCTGGAGCTGGGGTTATGTCCACTCCCAGGTCATTGCTGGAGCTGGGGTTATGTCCACTCCCAGGTCATTGCTAGAGCTGGGGTTATGTCCACTCCCAGGTCATTGCTAGAGCTGGGTTTATGTCCACTCCCAGGTCATTGCTGGAGCTGGGGTTATGTCCACTCCCAGGTCATTGCTAGAGCTGGGGTTATGTCCACTCCCAGGTCATTGCTAGAGCTGGGGTTATGTCCACTCCCAGGTCACTGCTGGAGCTGGGGTTATGTCCACTCCCAGGTCATTGCTAGAGCTGGGGTTATGTCCACTCCCAGGTCATTGCTAGAGCTGGGGTTATGTCCACTCCCAGGTCACTGCTGGAGCTGGGGTTATGTCCACTCCCAGGTCATTGCTGGAGCTGGGGTTATGTCCACTCCCAGGTCATTGCTGGAGCTGGGGTTATGTCCACTCCCAGGTCATTGCTGGAGCTGGGATTATGTCCACTCCCAGGTCATTGCTGGAGCTGGGTTATGTCCACCTCCCAGGTCATTGCTGGAGCTGGGATTATGTCCACTCCCAGGTCCATTGCTGGAGCTGGGATTATGTCCACTCCCAGGCCATTGCTGGAGCTGGGATTATGTCCACTCCCAGGTCATTGCTGGAGCTGGGATTATGTCCACTCCCAGGTCATTGCTGGAGCTGGGATTATGTCCACTCCCAGGTCATTGCTGGAGCTGGGATTATGTCCACTCCCAGGTCATTGCTGGAGCTGGGTTTTATGTCCACTCCCAGGTCATTGCTGGAGCTGGATTATGTCCACTCCCAGGTCATTGCTGAGCTGGGATTATGTCCACTCCCAGGTCATTGCTGGAGCTGGGGTTATGTCCACTCCCAGGTCATTGCTGGAGCTGGGGTTATGTCCACTCCCAGGCCATTGCTGGAGCTGGGATTATGTCCACTCCCAGGTCATTGCTGGAGCTGGGATTATGTCCACTCCCAGGTCATTGCTGGAGCTGGGATTATGTCCACTCCCAGGTCATTGTCCTGTTCTGATGCAAGAATCTGTGCCCTTCATTATACATATTGTTGTACAAGTATTTTGACTCTTCTTCCTGAAATCATAATGTATTTGGCTGCGTCGAATTCTAGTAGCTATTTTTTCGGTCCACCTCTGAGCACCGCGCGTGCATCTACACATGTGCGCACTTCCGGTGAAATTCAAAAATTTATAAACCCAAAATGGTTCATTTGTAAAGAGAGACAACCACGGGAATGAGCTGGACCAGAGAGCCACGAGGAAGTGTAACTGCGAGTCAGAGAGGACCAGAGAGCCACGAGGAAGTGTAACTGCGAGACAGAGAGGATCAGAGAGCCACGAGGAAGTGTAACTGTGAGTCAGAGAGGACCAGAGAGCCACGAGGAAGTGTAACTGCGAGTCAGAGAGGATCAGAGAGCCACGAGGAAGTGTAACTGTGAGTCAGAGAGGACCTGAGAGCCACGAGGAAGTGTAACTGCGAGTCAGAGAGGATCAGAGAGCCACGAGGAAGTGTAACTGCGAGACAGAGAGGATCAGAGAGCCACGAGGAAGTGTAACTGCGAGTCAGGGAGGATCAGAGAGCCACGAGGAAGTGTAACTGTGAGTCAGAGAGGACCAGAGAGCCACGAGGAAGTGTAACTGCGAGTCAGAGAGGATCAGAGAGCCACGAGGAAGTGTAACTGTGAGTCAGAGAGGACCAGAGAGCCACGAGGAAGTGTAACTGCGAGTCAGAAAGGACCAGAGAGCCACGAGGAAGCGTAACTGCGAGTCAGAGAGGACCAGAGAGCCACGAGGAAGTGTAACTGCGAGTCAGGGAGGATCAGAGAGCCACGAGGAAGTGTAACTGCGAGTCAGGGAGGACCAGAGAGCCACGAGGAAGCGTAACTGCGAGTCAGGGAGGATCAGAGAGCCACGAGGAAGTGTAACTGCGAGTCAGGGAGGACCAGAGAGCCACGAGGAAGCGTAACTGCGAGTCAGAGAGGACCAGAGAGCCACGAGGAAGCGTAACTGCGAGTCAGGGAGGACCAGAGAGCCACGAGGAAGCGTAACTGCGAGTCAGAGAGGATCAGAGAGCCACGAGGAAGTGTAACTCTGACTCACAGAGCCACGAGTCAGAGAGGATCAGAGAGTCACGAGGAAGCGTAACTGCGAGTCAGAGAGGATCAGAGAGCCACGAGGAAGCGTAACTGCGAGTAACTGCGAGTCAGGGAGGACCAGAGAGCCACGAGGAAGTGTAACTGCGAGTCAGGGAGGACCAGAGAGCCACGAGGAAGCGTAACTGCGAGTCAGGGAGGATCAGAGAGCCACGAGGAAGCGTAACTGCGAGTCAGAGAGGACCAGAGAGCCACGAGGAAGTGTAACTGCGAGTCAGAGAGGATCAGAGAGCCACGAGGAAGTGTAACTGCGAGACAGAGAGGATCAGAGAGCCACGAGGAAGTGTAACTGCGAGACAGAGAGGATCAGAGAGCCACGAGGAAGTGTAACTGCGAGTCAGAGAGGATCAGAGAGCCACGAGGAAGTGTAACTGCGAGACAGAGAGGATCAGAGAGCCACGAGGAACTGTAACTGCGAGACAGAGAGGACCAGAGAGCCACGAGGAAGCGTAACTGCGAGACAGAGAGGACCAGAGAGCCACGAGGAAGCGTAACTGCGAGACAGAGAGGACCAGAGAGCCACGAGGAAGTGTAACTGTGAGTCAGAGAGGACCAGAGAGCCACGAGGAAGTGTAACTGTGAGTCAGAGAGGACCAGAGAGGCACGAGGAAGTGTAACTGCGAGTCAGGGAGGACCAGAGAGCCACGAGGAAGCGTAACTGCGAGTCAGAGAGGACCAGAGCCACGAGG
>NW_025574196.1:0-12459 GCF_020424385.1 Procambarus clarkii
CCCCTGCAGTTTTCAAAATATCCCAAACATCCCAATTTTCGAGGCCTGAGCCATATTTTGGAGCCAAATTCTGGCTCTCTGCACGTATTCGCAGTTTGAAATTACGACTTTTTATACCCAACATATGCCAAGTCCTGAAAGCGGCAGTGAGTCACATTTTGCACAAACTCCCCTGCAGTTTTCGAAATATCCCAATTATCCCAATTTCGAGGCCTGAGCCATATTTTGGAGCCAAATTCTGGCTCTCTGCACGTATTCGCAGTTTGAAATTGCGACTTTTTTATACCCAACATATGCCAAGTACTGAAAGCGGCAGTTGGTCACATTTGTCACAAACTCCCCTGCAGTTTTCGAAATATCCCAAACATCCCATTTCGAGGCCTGAGCCATATTTTGGAGCCAAATTCTGGCTCTCTGCACGTATTCGCAGTTTGATATTACGACTTTTTATACCCAACATATGCCAAGTACTGAAAGCGGCAGTGAGTCACATTTTGCACAAACTCCCCTGCAGTTTTCGAAATATCCCAATTATCCAATTTCGAGGCCTGAGCCATATTTTGGAGCCAAATTCTGGCTCTCTGCACGTATTCGCAGTTTTGAAATTACGACTTTTTATACCCAACATATGCCAAGTACTGAAAGCGGCGTTTGGTCACATTTGTCCCAAATCGCCCTGCAGTTTTCAAAATATCCCAAACATCCCAATTTCGAGGCCTGAGCCATATTTTGGAGCCAATTCTGGCTCTCTGCACGTATTCGCAGTTTGAAATTACGACTTTTTTATACCCAACATATGCCAAGTACTGAAAGCGGCAGTGAGTCACATTTTGCACAAACTCCCCTGCAGTTTTCAAAATATCCCAAATATCCCAACTTCGAGGCCTGAGCCATATTTTGGAGCCAAATTCTGGCTCTCTGCACGTATTCGCAGTTTGAAATTACGACTTTTTATACCCAACATATGCCAAGTACTGAAAGCGGCAGTGAGTCACATTTTGCACAAATTCCCCCAGTTTAAAATATCCCTGCAGTTTTCGCCTGAGCCATATTTTGAAATTCTATCATGTATTCGCAGTTTGAAATCGACTTTTTTATAAATATCCCAATTTGTCCCAATCCCCCCTGCAGTTTTCAAAATATTCGAGGCCTGAGCCATATTTTGGAGCCAAATTCTGGCTCTCTGCACGTATTCGCAGTTTGAAATTACGACTTTTTTATACCCAACATATGCCAAGTCCTGAAAGCGGCGTGAGTCACATTTTGCCCAAACCCCCCTGCAGTTTTCAAAATATCCCAAATATCCCAATTTCGAGGCCTGAGCCATATTTTGGAGCCAAATTCTGGCTCTCTGCACGTATTCGCAGTTTGATATTACGACTTTTTATACCCAACATATGCCAAGTACTGAAAGCGGCGTTTGGTCACATTTTTGTCCCAAACCCCCCTGCAGTTTTCAAAATATCCCAAACATCTCAATTTCGAGGCCTGAGCCATATTTTGGAGCCAATTTCTGGCTCTCTGCACGTATTCGCAGTTTGAAATTACGACTTTTTATACCCAACATATGCCAAGTCCTGAAAGCGGCGTTTGGTCACATTTGTCCCAAACTCCCCTGCAGTTTTTCAAAATATCCCAAACATCCCAATTTCGAGGCCTGAGCCATATTTTGGAGCCAAATTCTGGCTCTCTGCACGTATTCGCAGTTTGAAATTACGACTTTTTATACCCAACATATGCCAAGTACTGAAAGCGGCAGTTGAGTCACATTTGCACAAACTCCCCTGCAGTTTTTCAAAATATCCCAAACATCCCAATTTCGAGGCCTGAGCCATATTTTGGAGCCAAATTCTGGCTCTCTCTGCACGTATTCGCAGTTTGAAATTACGACTTTTTATACCCAACATATGCCAAGTACTGAAAGCGGCGTTGAGTCACATTTGCACAAACTCCCCTGCAGTTTTCAAAATATCCCAAATATCCCAATTTCGAGGCCTGAGCCATATTTTGGAACCAAATTCTGGCTATCTGCACGTATTCGCAGTTTGATATTACGACTTTTTATACCCAACATATGCAAAGTACTGAAAGCGGCAGTGAGTCACATTTTGGACAAACTCCCCTGCAGTTTTCAAAATATCCCAAATATCCCAATTTCGAGGAATGAGCCATATGTTGCAGCCAAATTCTGGCTCTCTGCACTTATTCGCAGTTTGAAATTACGACTTTTTATACCCAACATATGCCAAGTACTGAAAGCGGCAGTGAGTGACATTTTGCACAAACTCCCCTGCAGTTTTCAAATATCCCAAATATCCCAATTTCGAGGCCAGAGCCATATTTGGAGCCAAATTCTGGCTTTCTGCACGTATTCGCAGTTTGATATTACGACTTTTTATACCCAACGTATGCCAAGTACTGAAAGCGGCGTTTGGACACATTTGTCCCAATCCCCCCTGCAGTTTTCAAAATATCCCAAACATCTCAATTTTGAGGCCTGAGCCATATTTTGGAGCCAAATTCTGGCTCTCTGCACGTATTCGCATTTTGATATTACGACTTTTTATACCCAACATATGCCAAGTCCTGAAAGCGGCAGTGAGTCACATTTTGCACAAACTCCCCTGCAGTTTTCGAAATATCCCAAATATCCCAATTTCGAGGCCTGAGCCATATTTTGGAGCCAAATTCTGGCTCTCTGCACGTATTCGCAGTTTGAAATAATGAATTTTTATACCCAACATATGCCAAGTACTGAAAGCGGCATTTGGTCACATTTGTCCCAAACCTCCCTGCAGTTTTCAAAATATCCCAAACATCCCAATTTCGAGGCCTGATCCATATTTTGGAGCCAAATTCTGGCTCTCTGCACGTATTCGCAGTTTGATATTACGACTTTTTATACCCAACATATGCCAAGTACTGAAAGCGGCAGTGAGTCACATTTTGCACAAACTCCCCTGCAGTTTTCAAAATATCCCAAACATCCCAATTTCGAGGCCAGAGCCATATTTTGGAGCCAAATTCTGGCTCTATGCACGTATTCGCAGTTTGAAATTACGACTTTTTATACCCAACATATGCCAAGTCCTGAAAGCGGCAGTGAGTCACATTTTGCACAAACTCCCCTGCAGTTTTCAAAATATCCCAAATATCCCAATTTCGAGGCCTGAGCCATATTTTGGAGCCAAATTCTGGCTCTCTGCACGTATTCGCAGTTTGAAATTACGACTTTTTATACCCAACATATGCCAAGTACTGAAAGCGGCGTTTGGTCACATTTGTCCCAAACTCCCCTGCAGTTTTCAAAATATCCCAAACATCCCAATTTCGAGGCCTGAGCCATATTTTGGAGCCAAATTCTGGCTCTCTGCACGTATTCGCAGTTTGAAATTACGACTTTTTATACCCAACATATGCCAAGTACTGAAAGCGGCGTGAGTCACATTTTGTCCCAAACTCCCCTGCAGTTTTCAAAATATCCCAAACATCCCAATTTCGAGGCCTGAGCCATATTTTGGAGCCAAATTCTGGCTCTCTGCACGTATTCGCAGTTTGAAATTACGACTTTTTATACCCAACATATGCCAAGTACTGAAGCGGCAGTGAGTCACATTTTGAACAAACTCCCCTGCAGTTTTCAAAATATCCCAAATATCCCAATTTCGAGGCCTGAGCCATATTTTGGAGCCAAATTCTGGCTCTCTGCACGTATTCGCAGTTTGAAATTACGACTTTTTATACCCAACATATGCCAAGTCCTGAAAGCGGCAGTGAGTGACATTTTGCACAAACTCCCCTGCAGTTTTCAAAATATCCCAAATATCCCAATTTCGAGGCCAGAGCCATATTTTGGAGCCAAATTCTGGCTTTCTGCACGTATTCGCAGTTTGATATTACGACTTTTTATACCCAACATATGCCAAGTACTGAAAGCGGCGTTTGGTCACATTTGTCCCAAATCCCCCCTGCAGTTTTCAAAATATCCCAAACATCCCAATTTCGAGGCCTGAGCCATATTTTGGAGCCAAATTCTGGCTCTCTGCACGTATTCGCATTTTGATATTACGACTTTTTATACCCAACATATGCCAAGTCCTGAAAGCGGCAGTGAGTCACATTTTGCACAAACTCCCCTGCAGTTTTCGAAATATCCCAAATATCCCAATTTCGAGGCCTGAGCCATATTTTGGAGCCAAATTCTGGCTCTCTGCACGTATTCGCAGTTTGAAATTACGACTTTTTATACCCAACATATGCCAAGTCCTGAAAGCGGCAGTGAGTCACATTTTGCACCAAACTCCCCTGCAGTTTTCAAAATATCCCAAATATCCCAATTTCGAGGCCTGAGCCATATTTTGGAGCCAAATTCTGGCTCTCTGCACGTATTCGCAGTTTGAAATTACGACTTTTTATACCCAACATATGCCAAGTACTGAAAGCGGCAGTGAGTCACATTTTGAACAAACTCCCCTGCAGTTTTCAAAATATCCCAAACATCCCAATTTCGAGGCCTGAGCCATATTTTGGAGCCAAATTCTGGCTCTCTGCACGTATTCGCAGTTTGATATTACGACTTTTTATACCCAACATATGCCAAGTCCTGAAAGCGGCAGTGAGTCACATTTTGCACAAACTCCCCTGCAGTTTTCAAAATATCCCAAATATCCCAATTTCGAGGCCTGAGCCATATTTTGGAGCCAATTCTGGCTCTCTGCACGTATTCGCAGTTTGAAATTACGACTTTTTTTATACCCAACATATGCCAAGTACTGAAAGCGGCAGTTTGGTCACATTTGTCCCAAACTCCCCTGCAGTTTTCAAAATATCCCAAACATCCCAATTTCGAGGCCTGAGCCATATTTTGGAGCCAAATTCTGGCTCTCTGCACGTATTCGCATTTTGATATTACGACTTTTTATACCCAACATATGCCAAGTCCTGAAAGCAGCAGTGAGTCACATTTTGCACAAACTCCCCTGCAGTTTTCGAAATATCCCAATTATCCTAACTTCAAGGCCTGAGCCATATTTTGGAGCCAAATTCTGGCTCTCTGCACGTATTCGCAGTTTGAAATAATGAATTTTTATATCCAACATATGCCAAGTACTGAAAGCGGCATTTGGTCACATTTATCCCAAACCTCCCTGCAGTTTTCAAAATATCCCAAACATCCCAATTTCGAGGCCTGATCCATATTTTGGAGCCAAATTCTGGCTCTCTGCACGTATTCGCAGTTTGATATTACGACTTTTTATACCCAACATATGCCAAGTACTGAAAGCGGCAGTGAGTCATATTTTGCACAAACTCCCCTGCAGTTTTCAAAATATCCCAAACATCCCAACTTCGAGGCCAGAGCCATATTTTGGAGCCAAATTCTGGCTCTATGCACATTTTCGCAGTTTGAAATTACGACTTTTTATAGGCAAAATATGCCAAGTCCTGAAAGCGGCAGTGAGTGACATTTTGCACAAACTCCCCTACAGTTTTTAAAATATCCCAAATATCCCAATTTTGAGGCCAGAGCCATATTTTTGAGTCAAATTCTGGCTTTCTGCATGTATTCGCAGTTTGAAAATACGACTTTTTATACCCAACGTATGCCAAGTACTGAAAGCGCCGTTTGGACACATTTGTCCCAATCCCCCCTGCAGTTTTCAAAATATCCCAAACATCTCAATTTTGAGGCCTGAGCCATATTTTGGAGCCAAATTCTGGCTTTCTGCACGTATTCGCAGTTTGAAATTACGACTTTTTATACCCAACATATGCCAAGTCCTGAAAGCGGCAGTGAGTGACATTTTGCACAAACTCCCCTGCAGTTTTTAAATATCCCAAATATCCCAATTTTGAGGCCAGAGCCATATTTTTGAGCCAAATTCTGGCTTTCTGCACGTATTCGCAGTTTGAAAATACGACTTTTTATACCCAACGTATGCCAAGTACTGAAAGCGGCGTTTGGACACATTTGTCCCAATCCCCCCTGCAGTTTTCAAAATATCCCAAACATCTCAATTTTGAGGCCTGAGCCATATTTTGGAGCTAAATTCTGGCTCTCTGCACGTATTCGCATTTTGATATTACGACTTTTTATACCCAACATATGCCAAGTCCTGAAAGCGGCAGTGAGTCACATTTTGCACAAACTCCCCTGCAGTTTTCGAAATATCCCAAATATCCCAACTTCGAGGCCTGAGCCATATTTTGGAGCCAAATTCTGGCTCTCTGCACGTATTCGCAGTTTGAAATAACGAATTTTTATACCCAACATATGCCAAGTACTGAATGCGGCAGTGAGTCACATTTTGAACAAACTCCGCTGCAGTTTTCAAAATATCTCAAATATCCCAATTTCGAGGCCTGAGCCATATTTTGGAGTCAAATTCTGGCTCTCTGCTCGTATTCACAGTTTAAAATAACGACTTTTTATACCCAACATAAGCCAAGTACTGAAAGCGGCAGTGAGTCACATTTTGCACAAACTCCCATGCAGTTTTAAAAATATCGCAAATATCCCAATTTCGAGGCCTTAGCCATATTTTGGAGCCATATTCTGCCTTTCTGCACGAATGCGCTGTTTGAAATTACAACTTTTTATACCCAACATATGCGAAGTACTGAAAGCGGCGTTTGGTCACATTTGTCCCAATCCCCCCTGCAGTTTTCAAAATAACCCAAACATCCCAATTTCGAAGCCTGAGCCATAATTTGGAGCCAAATTCTGGCTCTCTGCACGTATTCGCAGTTTGAAATTGCGACTTTTTTATACCCAACATATGCCAAGTACTGAAAGCGGCGTTTGGTCATATTTGTCCCAAACTTCCCTGCAGTTTTCAAAATATCCCAAACATCCCAATTTCGAGGCCTGATCCATATTTTCGAGCCAAATTCTGGCTCTCTGCACGTATTCGCAGTTTGATATTACGACTTTTTATACACAAAATATGCCAAGTCCTGAAAGCGGCAGTGAGTGACATTTTGCACAAACTCCCCTGCAGTTTTTAAATATCCCAAATATCCCAATTTTAAGGCCAGAGCCATATTTTGGAGCCAAATTCTGGCTTTCTGCACGTATTCGCAGTTTGATATTACGACTTTTTATACCCAACATATGCCAAGTACTGAAAGCGGCAGTGAGTCACATTTTGCACAAACTCCCCTGCAGTTTTCAAAATATCCCAATTATCCCAATTTCGAGGCCTGAGCCATATTTTGGAGCCAAATTCTGGCTCTCTGCACGTATTCGCAGTTTGAAATTACGACTTTTTATACCCAACATATGCCAAGTACTGAAAGCGGCATTTGGTCACATTTGTCCCAAACCTCCCTGCAGTTTTCAAAATATCCCAAACATCCCAATTTCGAGGCCTGATCCATATTTTGGAGCCAAATTCTGGCTCTCTGCACGTATTCGCAGTTTGATATTACGACTTTTTATACCCAACATATGCCAAGTACTGAAAGCGGCAGTGAGTCACATTTTGCACAAACTCCCCTGCAGTTTTCAAAATATCCCAAACATCCCAATTTCGAGGCCAGAGCCATATTTTGGAGCCAAATTCTGGCTCTATGCACATATTCGCAGTTTGAAATTACGACTTTTTATACGCAAAATATGCCAAGTCCTGAAAGCGGCAGTGAGTGACATTTTGCACAAACTCCCCTGCAGTTTTTAAAATATCCCAAATATCCCAATTTTGAGGCCAGAGCCATATTTTGGAGCCAAATTCTGGCTTTCTGCACGTATTCGCAGTTTGAAATTACGACTTTTTATACCCAACGTATGCCAAGTACTGAAAGCGGCGTTTGGACACATTTGTCCCAATCCCCCCTGCAGTTTTCAAAATATCCCAAACATCTCAATTTTGAGGCCTGAGCCATATTTTGGAGCCAAATTCTGGCTCTCTGCACGTATTCGCATTTTTATATTACGACTTTTTATACCCAACATATGCCAAGTCCTGAAAGCGGCAGTGAGTCACATTTTGCACAAACTCCCCTGCAGTTTTCGAAATATCCCAAATATCCCAACTTCGAGGCCTGAGCCATATTTTGGAGCCAAATTCTGGCTCTCTGCACATATTCGCAGTTTGAAATAACGAATTTTTATACCCAACATATGCCAAGTACTGAAAGCGGCAGTGAGTCACATTTTGCACAAACTCCGCTGCAGTTTTCAAAATATCCCAATTTCGAGGCCTGAGCCATATTTTGGAGTCAAATTCTGGCTCTCTGCTCGTATTCACAGTTTAAAATAACGACTTTTTATACCCAACATAAGCCAAGTCCTGAAAGCTGCAGTGAGTGACATTTTGCACAACCTCCCCTGCAGTTTTTAAATATCCCAAATATCCCAATTTTAAGGCCAGAGCCATATTTCGGAGCCAAATTCTGGCTTTCTGCACGTATTCGCAGTTTGATATTACGACTTTTTATACCCAACGTATGCCAAGTACTGAAAGCGGCGTTTGGACACATTTGTCCAAATCCCCCCTGCAGTTTTCAAAATATCCCAAACATCTCAATTTTAAGGCCTGAGCCATATTTTGGAGCCCAATTCTGGCTCTCTGCACGTATTCGCATTTTGATATTACGACTTTTTATACCCAACATATGCCAAGTCCTGAAAGCAGCAGTGAGTCACATTTTGCACAAACTCCCCTGCAGTTTTCGAAATATCCCAATTATCCTAACTTCGAGGCCTGAGCCATATTTTGGAGCCAAATTCTGGCTCTCTGCACGTATTCGCAGTTTGAAATAATGAATTTTTATATCCAACATATGCCAAGTCCTGAAAGCGGCAGTGAGTCACATTTTGCACAAACTCCCCTGCAGTTTTCGAAATATCCCAAATATCCCAACTTCGAGGCCTGAGCCATATTTTGGAGCCAAATTCTGGCTCTCTGCACGTATTCGCAGTTTGAAATAACGAATTTTTATACCCAACATATGCCAAGTACTGAATGCGGCAGTGAGTCACATTTTGAACAAACTCCGCTGCAGTTTTCAAAATATCTCAAATATTCCAATTTCGAGGCCTGAGCCATATTTTGGAGCCAAATTCTGGCTCTCTGCACGTATTCGCAGTTTGATATTACGACTTTTTATACCCAACATATGCAAAGTACTGAAAGCGGCAGTGAGTCACATTTTGCACAAATTTCCCTGCAGTTTTCAAAATATCCCAAATATCTCAATTTCGAGGCCTGAGTCATATTTTGGAGCCAATTTCTGGCTCTCTGCACGTATTCACAGTTTGAAATTGCGACTTTTTTTATACCCAACATATGCCAAGTACTGAAAGCGGCAGTTTGGTCACATTTTGCACAAACTCCCCTGCAGTTTTCAAAATATCCCAAACATCCCAATTTCGAGGCCTGAGCCATATTTTGGAGCCAAATTCTGGCTCTCTGCACGTATTCGCAGTTTGAAATTACGACTTTTTATACCCAACATATGCCAAGTCCTGAAAGCGGCAGTGAGTCACATTTGTCACAAACTCCCCTGCAGTTTTCAAAATATCCCAAATATCCCAATTTCGAGGCCTGAGCCATATTTTGGAGCCAAATTCTGGCTCTCTGCACGTATTCGCAGTTTGAAATTACGACTTTTTATACCCAACATATGCCAAGTACTGAAAGCGGCGTTTGGTCACATTTGTCCCAAACCCCCCTGCAGTTTTCAAAATATCCCAAACATCCCAATTTCGAGGCCTGAGCCATATTTTGGAGCCAAATTCTGGCTCTCTGCACGTATTCGCAGTTTGAAATTACGACTTTTTATACCCAACATATGCCAAGTACTGAAAGCGGCAGTGAGTCACATTTTCACAAACTCCCCTGCAGTTTTCAAAATATCCCAAACATCCCAATTTCGAGGCCTGAGCCATATTTTGGAGCCAAATTCTGGCTCTCTGCACGTATTCGCAGTTTGAAATTACGACTTTTTATACCCAACATATGCCAAGTACTGAAAGCGGCAGTTTGAGTCACATTTGTCCCAAACTTCCCTGCAGTTTTCAAAATATCCCAAACATCCCAATTTCGAGGCCTGAGCCATATTTTGGAGCCAAATTCTGGCTCTCTGCACGTATTCGCAGTTTGAAATTACGACTTTTTATACCCAAAATATGCCAAGTCCTGAAAGCGGCAGTGAGTGACATTTTGCACAAACTCCCCTGCAGTTTTTAAAATATCCCAAATATCACAATTTTGAGGCCAGAGCCATATTTTGGAGCCAAATTCTGGCTTTCTGCACGTATTCGCAGTTTGAAATTACGACTTTTTATACCCAACGTATGCCAAGTACTGAAAGCGGCGTTTAGACACATTTGTCCCAATCCCCCCTGCAGTTTTTAAAATATCCCAAACATCTCAATTTTGAGGCCTGAGCCATATTTTACAGCCAAATTCTGGCTCTCTGCACTTATTCGCATTTTTATATTACGACTTTTTATACCAACATATGCCAAGTCCTGAAAGCGGCAGTGAGTCACATTTTGCACAAACTCCCCTGCAGTTTTCGAAATATCCCAAATATCCCAACTTCGAGGCCTGAGCCATATTTTGGAGCCAAATTCTGGTTCTCTGCACGTATTCGCATTTTGAAATTAACGAATTTTTATACCCAACATATGCCAAGTCCTGAAAGCGGCAGTGAGTCACATTTTGCACAAACTCCCCTGCAGTTTTCGAAATATCCCAAATATCCCAACTTCGAGGCCTGAGCCATATTTTGGAGCCAAATTCTGGTTCTCTGCACACATTCGCAGTTTGAAATAACGAATTTTTATACCCAACATATGCCAAGTACTGAAAGCGGCAGTGAGTCACATTTTGCACAAACTTCCCTGCAGTTTTCAAAATATCCCAAATATCCCAATTTCGAGGAATGAGCCATATTTTGGAGCCAAATTCTGGCTCTCTGCACGTATTCGCAGTTTGAAATTACGACTTTTTATACCCAACATATGCCAAGTACTGAAAGCGGCAGTTTGGTCACATTTGTCACAAACTCCCCTGCAGTTTTCAAAATATCCCAAATATCCCAATTTCGAGGCCTGAGCCATATTTTGGAGCCAAATTCAGGCTCTCTGCACGTATTCGCAGTTTGAAATTACGACTTTTATACCCAACATATGCGAAGTACTGAAAGCGGCATTTGGTCACATTTGTCCCAATCCCCCCTGCAGTTTTCAAAATCTCCCAAACATCCCAATTTCGAGGCCTGAGCCATATTTTGGAGCCAAATTCTGGCTCTCTGCACGTATTCGCAGTTTGAAATTGCGACTTTTTTATACCCAACATATGCCAAGTACTGAAAGCGGCGTTTGGTCATATTTGTCCCAAACTTCCCTGCAGTTTTCAAAATATCCCAAACATCCCAATTTCGAGGCCTGATCCATATTTTCGAGCCAAATTCTGGCTCTCTGCACGTATTCGCAGTTTGATATTACGACTTTTTATACCCAACATATGCCAAGTCCTGAAAGCGGCAGTGAGTCACATTTTGCACAAACTCCCCTGCAGTTTTCAAAATATCCCAAACATCCCAATTTCGAGGCCAGAGCCATATTTTGGAGCCAAATTCTGGCTCTCTGCACGTATTCGCAGTTTGATATTACGACTTTTTATACCCAAAATATGCCAAGTCCTGAAAGCGGCAGTGAGTGACATTTTGCACAAACTCCCCTGCAGTTTTCGAAATATCCCAAATATCCCAATTTCGAGGCCAGAGCCATATTTTGGAGCCAAATTCTGGCTCTCTGCACGTATTCGCAGTTTGAAATTACGACTTTTTATACCCAACATATGCCAAGTACTGAAAGCGGCATTTGGTCACATTTGTCCCAAACTCCCCCCTGCAGTTTTCAAAATATCCCAAACATCCCAATTTCGAGGCCTGAGCCATATTTTGGAGCCAAATTCTGGCTCTCTGCACGTATTCGCAGTTTGATATTACGACTTTTTATACCCAACATATGCCAAGTACTGAAAGCGGCGTTTGGTCACATTTGCACAAACTCCCCTGCAGTTTTCAAAATATCCCAAACATCCCAATTTCGAGGCCTGAGCCATATTTTGGAGCCAAATTCTGGCTCTCTGCACGTATTCGCAGTTTGAAATTACGACTTTTTATACCCAACATATGCCAAGTACTGAAAGCGGCAGTGAGTCACATTTTGCACAAACTCCCCTGCAGTTTTCAAATATCCCAAATATCCCAATTTCGAGGCCTGAGCCATATTTTGGAGCCAAATTCTGGCTCTCTGCATGTATTCGCAGTTTGAAATACGACTTTTTATACCCAACATATGCCAAGTACTGAAAGCGTCATTTGGTCACATTTGTCCCAAACCCCCTGCAGTTTTCAAAATATCCCAAACATCCCAATTTCGAGGCCTGAGCCATATTTTGGAGCCAAATTCTGGCTCTCTGCACGTATTCGCAGTTTGAA
>NW_025574197.1:0-14261 GCF_020424385.1 Procambarus clarkii
GTCTTTATCAGAGCAAAGTAGAATGAAGATGGAAACCTATGAAGTAAAAAAACTGAGTACTGTTCGTCATTGTCCAGAGAGGTTGATTCGTGCGTTCAAAACCCTCAAAAAAGATAACTCTCTACATATCACTAAGTCTGATAAGTCCAATGCTCTTGTCATCATGGACAAGGAAGACTTCGTCTAAAAAATTAATCTGCTGTTGGAAGACGGAAACACTTTCTTTCCTGTTAATAGAGATTCAATTTAAGAAGTTATTGCATATTTTAACAAAACTCTTGAAACCTTGCTCAAGAACGATAAGGAGTTGATTCCTAAATTTTTAAGTCGTTCCCTATCCCTACCATTTCTATTTGGTCTTATTAAAACACACAACCCCAATAATCCTGCAAGATCTATTATTAGTTTTGTTTGATCTGTAGCATATAGACTTTCCAAATGGCTTGTCCAAGTCTTGTCTCTAGTAGTAGGTTCCATTTCCAACTCACACATAACAAACAACTTGGACTTGGTTAACAAGTTTTCTTGTTTGAAATAAAATTATGATTTTAAATTTGTGAGTATTGATGTGATGGTTCTGTTCACAAGAGTTCTTGTTGATGACCTGTTGGCATTCTTACGGGATCTACTCCCTAAATATAATATAACTTTAACACCATTGTTGAACTCATAAAATTGTTCATTAAAGATAATTATTTCTACTTTAATGATTCATTTTATAAACAAACATTTGGCATGGCGATGGGTAATCCCCTCTCCCCTGTTTTAAGCAATTTGTACATGGAGTGTTTTGAAACAAACATCCTACCCGGGATCTTTTCCTCGAATTAGGTTTGGTATAGGTACTGTGACGATAATCTCCTTCAAGAAAGATTTGGCCTGCTCTTTCCTTCATCATGTTACTTCAGTACATCTACAACATCTAGACACTACAATCAAGAGTAGTACACAGTTAGTAGAATACGTTTCTACAGGGGGTATACGTACCCTACACTTGCTCTCCACCTCCCCCTCCTTGCTGTCACCACTCCACCTTCGTCGATCACCAAACTACCACTTCCAGCCAGCACGCTTCTGATTGGTGAATCGGCGACTCCACTCGACTTCAGCGCCATCTGCATAGCCAATGACTAAGCGTGCATGAGCCATTGGATTTAGAATATTCTGTGCTCTCAAGGCTGATACATCTATCTAGCATACGCTCTGTGTAATAGTGGAGGATTTCAGCCAGCCAATATTCTCAGCACCTATTAATTCATTTTTTGTCTTGTTCATTGTAGAGTAACGTAACCATTGTTTTATTTTATATTATTTTTTGACTTTGTAATTTTGTTTATTCGCACTGTACATAGCCAAGGGATTATCTTTGTTCATATTTGTTTTCAAGTCATTTAATGTTTCATTGTTCATACGATTTGTTTTGCATGTTTTTCCCTTTTACTTGACCATAGGAGGTAACAGCCACGCCGTCAACTTTTTTTTTTTTTTTTTTTTTGTAAATGTGATTGGCATTGACACCAGCCATTGGGAGGACTGCAGTACACCTACATTTATTTCCATCACATTTAATGGGGGCCTGTCCTAGGAGCCTCACTCAGGTACTGATACTAGAACATCAATTTGTGGTAAGCGTACTTGGCCTTGATACAGTTGCTTTAAAATATTTTCATAACTCTTAATATTCATATGGTGCTGTGTATTTTGTGCATTCCGAGGGTAACATATGGTGAGTGTTGGATAACTGTGGATTACGTGGTGACTGGAGGCCTCAGTCACGCTCTTAATTGGTCGTTCATCCCTCAGTGTTATTACTCGTGTAGTCCACCTTTTTCGTCCCTAGAATATTTTTCAATTACGGCAGATCATCATTTTGGTACCCTGGTACTTTGGTTTGTCTTCGGGCCACGTACCCTATCTTCTGCAATCCGACCGAAAGAGGATAAAGAGGGCCATAGTTCCTCTAGCACGGACTACGCTGTTGAGTTGGGACCTCAACAGCAGTTCTTGTCACCAGTTGACACTCGCACTCCTACACATCGGTCAGAGATTATGATATTTACTCAGGTAGGGAATTGGCTTTCTTTTTCAGAGCACAAAGAACGCTAATTCTGTAAGTATCATCTAGTTAAGTAGGAAACCCCTTGCTTCTGTCCTATAGAGACCCGGCAAGGTATCCCTACATTCTTCGACTACCCTTTCATTTATGAAACAATTAAAAGTTTCATTTGTTTTGAAACTATCAGTTTCATTTATTTAGTAGGATTTTCTTGCCCTTATTCTCGTATATTGAGTGCCGGGTACAAGATTTCCTGCGATTTTGATTGAATAATTATTTAACATCTAATATTAACGTTAATTGTTTTTATATTAACGATTGAATTTCCACAGGATAGTCACCAGTTGCCACGTCATCCTGTTACTGACACTTATAATATCACAGGTATATTCGCTGTACATTTATTTGCTATCTCAAAATGTTTCGTCTCCCAGCATTTCGTAGTGATCCAGCAAGTGAAGTAGGGAACTTAATTCGTGCCAAGAGAACAGAATTACAAATTTTAGCACTTGAGTATCAATTAGATGTTCCCCATGGAGCCAACAAAAGTGACTTGCACAACATTATCCTGGACCACCTCTTTGATGAAGGAATTATAGACTCTGATTCTAACGAAAACTATTCTATTGCAGATCGGCATGCTCTGGCAGCCATGAAGTTAAAGCTCGAACTAGCGAAAATAGAGCGTGAACAACAAAAAGAAGCTCTACAACAACAGAAAGAAGCTCTCCAGATAAAGAAGGAAGAGCCTGCCCTAAAGAAGGAAGAACAGGAACGCGATGCTGCCCTACAACGTGAGCGTGAGAGGGAACAGCTTGAAGCAAGGAAACGTCACCTGGAGATGCAACGTGAGCACGATAAGAAGCAAGCTGATAGTGTTCTAGAATACCGTCGACAAGAACTTGACTTAGAAACTACACACCACACTCAGCGCCAACAAGCTACAGCTAGTCTTCCAGTAAGCTTCAATGTCT
This sequence comes from Procambarus clarkii, assembly GCF_020424385.1. NCBI lineage: Eukaryota > Metazoa > Arthropoda > Malacostraca > Decapoda > Cambaridae > Procambarus > Procambarus clarkii. The sequence continues at coordinate 3,031 of NW_025574197.1, forward strand.
CCCTGGCAAGTAAGTTAATGCCACCATTCGTTGAGACAGAGATAGATGTGTTTTTTACTACTTTTGAGGCCCTAGCTAAAAGACTTAGCTGGCCTGAAGATCATTGGCCTACACTTCTCAGAGTGCATCTCACAGGTAGAGCTGCGATTACTCTCGGTACCTTAGCGTCTGAAAGTGACTACAAGACCCTAAAGCAAGCAGTTTTAGACGCCTACTTTCTCTCCACCGAAAGCTACAGACGAAAATTCCGTGATTATCTAAAGGCAAGTGCTACCACCTATTTAGAATTTGCCAATGATAAGAAAATATATTTGATGAAATGGCTGGAAGCAGCCCATGTTTCTACATTTTCAGACTTTGTCAACCTTATTCTAGTCGAAGATTTTTTCTACGTATTCCTGCTTCCATCCGTCTTCACTTAGCGGATAGGGAGGAAACCGACTACATCAGATGTGCGAAGTCGGCTGACACCTACAGCCTTATACACAGCTTGACAACTGACACATCTTCCAGTAAGAAATCTTGGCCTGATTATGACAAAGTGAGTACCCATCAAGCAACCTCCCAATTATATTGTAAGTATTGCAAGCTCTATGGACATACTATAGATAAATGTGGAAAAGCCCAGTACAAAGTCTATAGTGAAACTCCTAAACCCAAACCGACTTCTCCTAAGTCCAGTAAGCCTGTGATGAATGATGATCCTGTTAATGATCTTTCTCTCTTCAGCAAACACCTATACCCTGGAACTGTCTCTGCCAACAGAACAGAGTCGAAGGGAAGTTCTAAAGTGAAGATCTTGAGGGACAGAGCTGCTCTTCAGTCTATCATTTTGAAATCGCCTGTGCCTAACATCACCTACACCGGGGAGACGGTCCTTATCACTGACCTCACTGCTACCACTCCGTATCCACTCGCCAGAGTCCACCTGGATTGTTTTTTCGTGCAAGGTGAAGTCCAAGTCGCCATCCGGGAAAAGCTTTTTCCCATGAAAGGGCTACAACTTTTCCTGGGCAACGACTTGGCCGAAGATCTGCAACCTTCCAACTTGATCATCATGGACAAAACCCAGGTATGTGGCTCAGTTTCTTAAACTTAAAACACATTCTAGAGAACGTAAATTCGCTATTGATTATTTATTGAAAGCTCAAGATAGGATGAAGACTCATTTTGACCAACGCAGCAAAATCAGGAAATTTAAAACAGGAGACTTCGTGTTGGCATATTTTCCGATCCCTGGTTCTCCATTGCAAAATAAGTTTTCAGGACTTTACAGCATCAAGGAGTGCAGAAACAGCCACAACTACGTTCTTGAGACTCCAGATAGGCGGCGGAGGACCCAGTTGTGCCACGTCAATCTTTTGAAGGAGTATAAAGGTATTCCCCCCACTGTGCTAATATTTCTCTCCACTTTTAAAGATCCATACCTCCACAGTGAGACCTTCCCTGCACTCCTGAAAGCACTAACTCTGAGTCAGTGCCTTCCAACTCAGAAATCCTTACTGATCTTCCTAAATATTTACAGGACTGTAATAGTGCTCCTCTCATCAAAGTTCTTCAAGAACATCAGAAGTTGTTCAGCGATGATCCCCAGGTGTGTAATGTGGTTCAGCATGACATTCAGCTGCTTCTTGACACTCGGCCGATTCGTCAACCCTTCTACCGTATCAGCCCGTACAAAGAGGAAGTTATGCGTGCTGAAGTACAGTACCTCCTGGATCATGGGCTGGCCACCCCTTGTGAGTCCCCTTGGGCCTCACCCTGCATCTTGGTGCCGAAACCGCACGGTAAAGTACGCCTATGTACTGACTATAGGAAACTGAACCTTGTGACCGTCAAGGATGCTTACCCTTTACCTCGCATAGATGATATCCTTGAAGCAGTAGGTGATGCTAATTATTTGACCCAAATTGATTTGTTAAAGGGCTATTACCAAATCAGCCTGACAGAGCGAGCTAAGGAAATATCTGCCTTCACCACTTCTTTTGGCCTGTACAGATATGAACGCCTTCCTTTTGGACTGTGTAACGCCCCGGCCACCTTCCAGCGAGCTGTCAACCGCGTCATCTACGGCCTAGATCACACCTACGCCTACTTGGATGACATCATTGTGGCAACTAACACCTGGAGCGAACATCTGCTCCAGCTGCAACGATTGTTCTCCAAGCTCCTCACAGCCGGCCTTACCATCAACTTGGGCAAGTCCACCTTTGCTAAAGGTAAAGTGCGTTATCTTGGTCATGTGATTGGGAGTGGCAGCATTGCTCCTTTAACCATTCACACTCAAGTAATTCAGCATTACCCACAACCTACAACCAGGAAGCAGCTCCTGCGCTTCCTTGACCTTGCATCTTACTATCGTAGGTTTGTGAAAATTTTTAGTACGGTAGCGACACCATTGATTAATCTGACCAGCCCCAAGCAACGGTATCATTGGACCATTCAACAGACCGTTGCCTTTGAACAACTTAAATCTCTGCTATGTTCTGATCCCATTCTCGCCTCTCCAGATATTACGAAGCTCTTCATCATCAATGTCGACGCAAGTGGCACCGGCATCGGGGGCGTCCTGATGCAACAACGTGGCGAAGAGGTTCTTCCTGTCAGCTACTACAGCTACAAGTTGAAGCCCCACCAAAAGAATTATAGCACTATAGAAAAGGAACTCCTCTCCATCATCCTGAATCTGCAACATTTCGAACCTTACCTACAGGGGAATTGGTCTATTACCATCTACTCAGACCACAATCCCCTACGGTTCCTGCAACAGGCCCAATTCAGCAATCAACGTCTTCTACGCTGGGCTCTGTACTTGCAGAATTTTAATCTGGAGCTCTTCTTCATCAAGGGTTCGGACAACATCATAGCTGACGCCCTCTCCAGAGTCTACGAGGTAGAGACAGCTACTCCTACCTCTCTACCATCTACTGAAGTAACTTAACCGGTAAGAGCAGGCTTCGGGGTAGAGCTGTGATGATAATCTCCTTCAAGAGAGATTTGGCCTGCTCTTTCCTTCATCATGTTACTTCAGTACATCTACAACATCTAGATACTACTATCAAGAGTAGTACACATTTAGTAGAATACGTTTCTACAGGGGGTATACGTACCCTACACTTGCTCTCCACCTCCCCCTCCTCGCTGTCGCCACTCCATCTTCATCGATCACCAAACTACCACTTCCAGCCAGCACGCTTCTGATTGGTGAATCGGCGACTCCACTCGACTTCAGCGCCATCTGCCTAGCCGATGACTAAGCGTGCATGAGCCATTGGATTTAGAATATTCTGTGCTCTCAAGGCTGATACATCTATCAGGCATACGCTCTGTGTAATAGTGTAGGTTTTCAGCCAGCTAATATTCTTTTAAAACCAAAAAAGCATAAAAAACGCATTGAGTAAAATCAGCTTTCTGCTGTCCAAAATAAATATCATTTTTTAAATGATATTTATGCGTGTCTAGTCAATCTCCATCTCCACTTCATTCAACACAAAATAATTATTACTGTGTGACAGATTTTTACACCTTGTAACACACAATGTAACGTAATGCAGAATATCAGCTATCTGCTGTCCCAAAATATATATCATTTTTGAAATGTAAAGCACAATCGACTTGAGAATGGTCCAGGATAGACCGAAACATCGTCGTCACTTCATTTTCTAGTGTGTGGATTGGTCAACATGTAAAGCGTGTCCACTCCATTACATCCAACACCAAATAAATATTACTGTGTGTGTGTGTGTGTACTCACCTAGTTGTGTTTGCGGAGGTTGAGCTCTGGCTCTTTGGTCCCGCCTCTCAACTATCAATCAACAGGTGTACAGATTCCTGAGCCTATTGGGCTCTATCAAATCTACACTTGAAACTGTGTATGGAGTCAGCCTCCACCACATCACTTCCTAATACATTCCATTTACTAACTACTCTGACACTGAAAAAGTTCTTTCTAATATCTCTGTGGCTCATTTGGGCACTCAGTTTCCACCTGTGTCCCCTTGTGCGTGTGCCCCTTGTGTTAAATAGCCTGTCTTTATCTACCCAACCAATTCCCTTCAGAATCTTGAATGTGGTGATCATGTCTGCCCCTAACTCTTCTGTCTTCCAGCGAAGTGAGGTTTATTTCCCGTAGTCTCTCCTCGTAGCTCATACCTCTCAGCTCGGGTACTAGTCTGGTGGCAAACCTTTGAACCTTTTCCAGTTTAGTCTTATCCTTGACTAGGTATGGACTCCATGCTGGGGCTGCATACTCCAGGATTGGCCTGACATATGTGGTATACAATGTTCTGAATGATTCTTTACACAAGTTTCTGAATGCCGTTCGTATGGTGGCCAGCCTGGCATATGCCGCTGATGTTATCCTCTTGATATGGGCTGCAGGAGACAGGTCTGGCGTGATATCAACCCCCAAGTCTTTTTTTTTTTCTCTGACTCCTGAAGAATTTCCTCTCCCAGAAGATACCTTGTATCTGGCCTCCTGCTCCCTACACCTATCTTCATTCAACCCGTCCTCATAAAAATAACGTCACTTTTCGCTCGTATGCGCGTTATGGCCAAATTTAGACGTAATTTGAAATGAAATCGACTCACAAAAGTGACGTACTGTCCCGCTTTCTGTTTGAGTCGTCCGGCTTACTCAGCAAGCTTAGAAAAGGAAACTTTCCATTAACGTTTTTCATACCATTTTGAAACTTTGTGAGAATTTCCTGTCCACCTAGCCTATCAGAGGACCCTTAACTTACTGTTGTTGAAAAAAAAATCCCAAATTTATATTAATTTTTTTTCCATTTTCAAATTACGTCCATATTCGGCCATACAGGCAAACGGCCAAAAGTGACGTTCTTTTTAAGAGGACAGGTTGCTTCATTACATTACATTTGGTTGGGTTAAACTCTAACAACCATTTGTTCGACCATTCCTTCATCTTGTCTAGGTCTTCTTGAAGCCTCAAACAGTCCTCTTCTGTCTTAATCCTTCTCATAATTTTGGCATCGTCCGCAAACATTGAGAGAAATGAATCTATACCCTCCGGGAGATCTTTTACATATATCAGAAACAAGATAGGACCCAGTGCAGAGCCCTGTGGGGCTCCACTGGTGACTTCACGCCTATTGGAGGTCTCACCCCTCACCGTAACTCTCTGCTTGCTATTGCTTAGGTACTCCCTTATCCACTGGAGCACCTTACCAGCTACACCTGCCTGTCTCTCCAGCTTATGTACTAGCCTCTTATGCGATACTGTGTCAAAGGCTTTCCGACAAACCATGAAATGCAATCCGCCCATCCTTCTCTTTCTTGCTTAATCTTTGTCACCTGGTTGTAGAATTCTATTAAGCCAGTCAGTCAAGATTTACCCCCCCCCTGAATCCTTGTTGGCGATTTGTCACGAAGTTCCTACTCTCCAGATGTGATACCAGTTTTTTTTCTCACGATCTTCTCCATCACCTTGCATGGTATCCAAGTCAAGGACACTGGCCTGTAGTTCAGTGCCTCTTGCCTGTCGCCCTTTTTGTATATTGGGACCACATTCGCCAACTTCCATATTTCTGGTAGGTCTCCCGTCTTCAGTGACCTACTATACACTATGGAGAGTGGCAAAGTGCCTCTGCACACTCTTTCAGTACCCATTGCGAGATCCCGTCTGGACCAACAGGCTTTCTAACATCCAGATCCAGCAGGTGTCTCTTGCCCTCCTCTCTCGTAATTTTGAACCCTTCCAAGGCCGCCTGGTTTACTTCCCTTTCTCCTAGCGCAGTGACCTCACCTTGTTCTGTTGTGAAGACCTCCTGGAACCTCTTGTTGTGTTCTTCACACACCTCTTTGTCATTCTCTGTATACCTGTCCACGCCGGTTCTAAGTTTCACTACCTGTTCTTTCACTGTTGTTTTCCTTCTGATGTGACTGTGGAGTGGCTTTGGTTCGGTCTTGACTTTGTTTGCTATATCATTTTCATAAGTTTTCTCTGCTTCTCTTCTCACCCTGACATACTCATTCCTGGTTCTCTGGTATCTCTCTCTGGTTTCAGTGTTCTGATATTCCGGAAATTCCTCCACGCCCTTTTGTTTAGTTTCTTTGCTTCCATACATGCCCTATTAAACCATGGATTCTTCTTTTGCTTCTCGGATTTTTCCTTTTGGCCCGGGATGTATCTGCTTACTGCCTCCTGACACTTTTGGGTGACATGGTTCATCATATCTTGTACAGACTTAGCTCTGAGGTCTGTGTCCCAAGGTATTTCCCTTAGGAAGCTTCTCATCTCATAACTTCCCTTTCGGTATGCCAGCCTTTTGTTTCCTAGTTCCTTTTTGGGGGAGATAATTCCTAGCTCTACCATGGAAACAAGGGTAAACAAGAATGTGTGTGTATGTACTCACCTATTTGTACTCACCTATTTGTGCTTGCGGGGGTTGAGCTTTGGCTCTTTGGTCCCGCCTCTCAACTGTCAATCAACTGGTGTACAGATTCCTGAGCCTACTGGGCTCTATCATATCTACATATAAAACTGTGTATGGAGTCAGCCTCCACCACATCACTGCCTAGTGCATTCCATCCGTTAACTACTCTGACACTGAAAAAGTTCCTTCTAACGTCTCTGTGGCTCATGTGGGTACTCAGTTTCCACCTGTGTCCCCTTGTTCGCATCCCACCAGTGTTGAATAGTTTATCCTTGTTTACCCGGTCGATTCCTCTGAGGATTTTGTAGGTTGTGATCATGTCTCCCCTTACTCTTCTGTCTTCCAGTGTCGTAAGGTGCATTTCCCGCAGCCTTTCCTCGTAACTCATGCCTCTTAGTTCTGGGACTAGCCTAGTGGCATACCTTTGGACTTTTTCCAGCTTCGTCTTGTGCTTGACAAGGTACGGGCTCCATGCTGGGGCCACATACTCCAGGATTGGTCTTACATATGTGGTGTACAAGATTCTGAATGATTCCTTACACAGGTTCCTGAACGCTGTTCTGATGTTAGCCAGCCTCGCATATGCCGCAGACGTTATTCTTTTTATGTGGGCTTCAGGAGACAGGTTTGGTGTGATATCAACTCCTAGATCTTTCTCTCTGTTCGTTTCATTAAGTACTTCATCTCCTATTCTGTATCCTGTGTTTGGCCTCCTATTTCCACCACCTAGTTTCATTACTTTGCATTTACTCGGGTTGAACTTCAACAGCCATTTGTTGGATCATTCACTCAGTCTGTCTAGGTCATCTTGTAGCCTCCTACTATCGTCCTCAGTTTCAATCCTCCTCATAATTTTTGCATCATCGGCAAACATTGAGAGAAACGATTCTATACCCTCTGGAAGATCATTTACATATATCAGAAACAGTATAGGTCCAAGGACCGACCCCTGCGGTACTCCACTCGTAACGTCTCGCCAATCCGAGACCTCACCCCTCACACTGACTCGTTGTCTCCTGCTACTTAGGTACTCCTGTATCCAACGGAGTACCTTCCCTTTCACTCCAGCCTGCATCTCCAGTTTTTTCACTAGCCTCTTGTGTGGCACTGTATCAAAGGCTTTCTGACAATCCAAAAATATGCAGTCTGCCCACCCTTCTCTTTCTTGCCTTATTTTTGTTGCCTGGTCGTAGAATTCAAGTAACCCTGTGAGGCAGGACCTGCCATCCCTGAATCCATGTTGATGCTGTGTTACAAAGTTCTTTCGCTCCAGGTGCTCCACTAGCTTTCTTCGCACAATCTTCTCCATCAGCTTGTATGGTATGCAGGTTAGGGACACTGGTCTGTAATTCAGTGCCTCCTGTCTATCCCCTTTCTTGTATATCGGGACTACGTTAGCTGCTTTCCAAATTTCTCGCAGTTCCCCTGTTGCCAGTGATTTGTTATACACCATGGAGAGCGGGAGGCACAGTTCTTCTGCTCCTTCCTTTAGTATCCAAGGGGAGATTCCATCTGGGCCTATAGCCTTTGTCACATCCAATTCTAGTAAACACTTCCTTACTTCCCCGCTGGTAATATCAAACTCTTCCAGTGGTTTCTGGTTAGCTATTCCCTCTCTTATCTCTGGGATTTCTCCTTGCTCTAAGGTGAAGACCTCTTGGAATTTCTTATTCAGTTCCTCACACACTTCCTTGTCGTTTGTAGTGAATCCTTCTGCCCCTATCCTTAATTTCATAACCTGTTCCTTTACTGTTGTTTTTCTCCTGATGTGGCTATGCAGCAATTTAGGCTGAGTCTTTGCCTTGCTTGCGATGTCATCTCTCTCTGCCTTCTTGAAGTAGTTCAACTCCCAAGTGATCCCTTGCATCTGGTCTCCTGCTTCCTCGACCTCTATCTTCATTACATTACATTTTGCTTGGGTTAAACTCTAACAGCCATTTGTTCGACCATTCCTGTAGCTTGTCCAGGTCTTCTTGAAGCCTCAAGCTGTCCTCCTCTGTCTTAAACCCTTCATCCATAATTTTGGCGTCGTCAGCAAACATTGAGAGGAATGAGTCTATACGCTCTGGGAGATCATGTGGTGTGTGTGTGTGTGTGTGTGTGTGTGTGTGTGTGTGTGTGTACTCACCTATTTGTGCTTGCAGTCGTCGCAGCATTGACTCTTGGATCCCGCCTTTCCAGCTATCGTTGTTTACAACAAGGACTCCTGTCCCATTTCCCTATCATACCTAGTTTAAAAGTATGAATAGTATTTGCTTCCACCACCTGTTCCTTAAGTGCAATTCCTTTTTCCACTACTCTCACGCTCAAAGAAACTTCCTAACATCTCTGTGACTCATCTGAGTTTCCAGTTTCCACCCATGTCCCCTCGTTCTGTTATTATTACGTGTGAACATTTCATCTATTTCCACTTTGTCAATTCCCCTGAGTATTTTATAAGTCCCTATCATATCTCCTCTCTCCCTTCTTTTCTCTAGTGTCGTAAGTTCATTTCCTTCAGACGCTCTTCATATCCCATCCTCGCGTAACTCTGGGACAGCCTCGTCGCAAACCTCTGCAACTTCTCCAGTTTCTTTGATGTGGTTTCTTCAGGTGGGGGCTCCATGATGGCACGGCATACTCTAAGACGGGTCTCACGTAGGCAGTGTAAAAGCGCCCTAAACGCCTCCTCATTTAGGTTTCTGAATCAAGTTCTAATTTTCGCCGGTGTAGAGTACGCTGCTGTCGTTATCCTCTTTATATGGTGCTCAGGAGTTAGATTAGGTGTCACATCCACTCCAAGTGTCTCTTTTTTTTGAGTCGTTACAATTGGGCTGTTTCCCTTCATTATGTACTGTCCCTTTGGTCTCCTGTCACCTGATCCCCATTTCCATAACCTGTACATTTACTGGTGTTAAACTCCAGTAGCCATTTCCCTGACCATCTCTGCAACTTGTTTAAGTCCTCTTGGAGGATCCTACAATCCTCGTCTGTCATAACTGTTCTCATTAATTTTGCGTCATCCGCAAACATTGACATGTATGATTCCACTCCTTTAAACATATCATTTACGTAAATTAGAAAGAGGATTGGTCCCAACAGTGTGTACTCACCTAGTTGTACTCGTCTAGTTGTGTCTGCAGGATCGAGCATTGACTCTTGGATCCCGCCTTTCGAGCATCGGTTGTTTACAGCAATGACTCCTGTCCCATTTCCCTATCATACCTGGTTTTATAATTATGAATAGTATTTGCTTCCACAACCTGTTCCTGAAGTGGCATTCCATTTTCCCACTACTCTCACGCTTAAAGAAAACTTCCTAACATCTCTGTGACTCATCGGAGTTTCAAGCTTCCATCCATGTCCCCTCGTTCTGTTACTATTCCGTGTGAACATTTCGTCTATGTCCACTGTGTCAATCCCTCTGAGTATCTTAGACGTTCCTATCAGGTCCCCCCCCCTCTCTCCCGTCTTTCTAGTGGCCGTAAGGCACAGTTCCCTCACGCGCTCCTCATACCCCATCCCTCGTAGCTCTGGGGCGTGTCTCGTTGCAAACCTCAGAACCTTTTCCAGTTTCATTATATGCTTCTTCAGATGAGGACTCCATGATGAGGCGGCATACTCTCAGAATGGCCTCACGTAGGCAGTGTAAAGCGCCCTTAATGCTCATTAATTAGGTTTCTGAATGATGTTCTAAACTTTTGCCAGTGTAGAGTACGCTGCTGTCGTTGTCCTATTTATATGTGCCTCAGGAGAGATAGATTAGGTGTTACGTCCACCCCCAGGTCTCTTTCTCGCGTCGTCACAGGTAGGCTGTTCCCCTTCATTGTGTACTGTCCCTTTGGTCTCCTATCTCCTAGTCCCATTTCCATAACTTTACATTTGCTCGTGTTGAATTCCAGTAGCGATTTCTCTGACCATCTCTGCAACCTGTTCAGGTCCTCTTGGAGGATCCTGCAATCCTCATCTGTCACAACTCTTCTCATCAACTTTGCGTCATCTGCAAACATCGACATGTAGGACTCTACGCCTGTAAACATGTTGTTAACATATACAAGAAATATAATTGGTCCCAGCACCTATCCTTGTGGTACTCCACTTGTTACTGTTCGCCAGTCCGACTTCTCGCCCCTTACCGTAACTCTTTGGCTCCTTCCTGTTAGGTAGTTCTTATCCATGCTAGGACCTTTCCCCCCCACCCCCGCCTGCCTCCCGAGCTTGAACAGCAGTCTCATATGCGGTACTGTATCAAAGGCTTTTTGGCAGTCCAGAAATATGCAGTCTGCCCCACAATCTCTGTCCTGTCTATATCCTCGTTATTTTATCATAGAGAATTCCAGGTTTGTTAGGCACGATTTCTCTGTCCAGAACCCATGTTGATGTTTGTTCACAACACTAATGTATAAGGTGTGTCAACCAGTCGTAGCCTAATTATTCTTTCCCGTATTTTACAGGGGATGCTTGTCAGTGATACAGGTCTATAGTTAAGTGCCTCTTCCCTATCACCTTTCATGATGATCGGCACGACATTTGCCTTTTTCCAGCAATGTGTGTGTGTGTGTGTGTGTGTGTGTACTCACCTAATTGTACTCACCTAATTGTGCTTGCGGGGGTTGAGCTCTGGCTCTTTGGTCCCGCCTCTCAACCGTCAATCACTGGTGTACAGATTCCTGAGCCTATTGGGCTCTATCATATCTACATTTGAAACTGTGTATGGAGTCAGCCTCCACCACATCACTTCCTAATGCATTCCATTTACTAACTACTCTGACACTGAAACAGTTCTTTCTAACGTGTGTGTGTGTGTGTGTGTGTGTGTGTGTGTGTGTGTGTGTATGTGTGTGTGTGTTGTGCCCA
>NW_025574198.1:0-22384 GCF_020424385.1 Procambarus clarkii
AAACGAGAGACAAAACACGTAGCTATAAGCCTCAAGTAATTAACACACACACACAGAGGACAATATTTTATTTCCAAACACTGGATATAATTTTGTTGTATTGGTTAAATAAAAAACACAGGTGGTGAGATATTGTTTCCGAAATAAGGTGATCAGAAGGTCCCAATCTTATGGTATTGTTCGACTCCTTCGAAATCTGGGTTTTAAAGGATTTGTGCAATTGGAGACCTTTTCCTTGTTAAATCAAGATTATAAAATAATATCGAAACTGTTGGCGAGCCGTCTGAGGCTTGTTTTGGGTCGGGATGATTCGCCGAAAGCAGCCCGTCCCCAAATGAAAACCAACCCGTCCTCGACTCTAGTCCATTACATCCAGCGGCCGACCCCCACAGACGCATTCATACATTTAACATGCTGTTCATTCAAAACGGGAATTTTCGCAAGTATAAATTAATATTATAATATATTAGCATATTGTGTATATATAGGCATAGGATAGGTTAGGTTAGGTATTTAGGTTCTGTTGGCGATTATTTGTATTTGTAGTACGTGGGTGAAGCGTTTATAGTCTTGTGATTCGAACAAAATTCGTCAGTGAAGCATTTGTTCCGGATGTGTTCGAACGTCAGCAGTTTGTGAGTCGTGTGTAAACCGCTTTTCATTCATAAACAGGGGGTTTGGCGGGTGCATGGAATCACTTTTGGATCTTTGTTTGGAGGACGGGCTGTGAAAACCCACAAGTGATTCCAAGCACCCTCCAAACCTCACTGTTTTTCAATGAAAAACGGTTTACACACGATTCACACTGATTTCGTTCGAATACTTCCGGAACAAGAGCTTCACTGACGATTTTTGTTCGAACCACAACGCTATAAATGCTTCACCCACCTACTACAAATCAGCCGTCCTCCAAACAAAGATCCAAAAGTGATTCCATGCACCCACCAAACCCCCTGTTTATGAATGAAAAGCGGTTTACACACGACTCACAACTGCTGACGTTCGAACATATCGGAACAAGTGCTTCACTGACGAACTTTGTTCGAATCACAACGCTATAAATGCTTCACTCACGTACTACAAATAAACAATAATCGCCAACAGAACCTAAACACCTGACCTAACCTAACCTATGCCTATATATACACAATATGCTAATATATTATAATATTAATTTTATACTTGAGAAAATTCCCGTTTTGAATGAACAGCATATTAAAATTTATGAATGCGTCTGTGGGGTTGACCGCTGGATGTAATGGACTTGAGTCGAGGACGGGTTGTACAAATACAAATAATCACCAACAGAGCCTAAACACCTTTCCAAACCTAACCTATGTCTATATATATATATATATATATATATATAAATATATATATATATATATATATTATATATATATATATATATATATATATGCGAACAAGCCTGAATGGTCCCCAGGACTATATGCGAATGAAAACTCACACCACAGAAGTGACTCGAACCCATACTCCCAGGAGCAACGCAACTGGTAACTACAGGGCGCCTTAATCCACTTGACCATCACGGCCGTCAAAACGTGTGCCCCAAGAATGAGGTGATTTGGTGAAATGCTATGCCCAAGATTACCATCCGTGTTGCCGTCGAGGAAGTGGCTCAAATAGCCTCGGCTATCACTTCCTTTTGACGGCCGTGATGGTCAAGTGGATTAAGGCGCCCTGTAGTTACCAGTTGCGTTGCTCCTGGAGTATGGGTTCGAGTCACTTCTGGGTGTGAGTTTTCATTCGCATATAGTCCTGGGGACCATTCAGGCTTGTTCGCATTTGTGTTCCTCACGTGTGCCCAAAGAATGAGGTGATTTGGTGAAATGCTATGCCCAAGATTACCATCCGAGTTGCCGTCGGGGTAGTGGCTCAAATAGCCTCGGCTATCACTTCCTTTTGACAGCCGTGATGGTCAAGAGGATTAAGGCGCCCTGTAGTTACCAGTTGCGTTGCTCCTGGGAGTATGGGTTCGAGTCACTTCTGGGGTGTGAGTTTTCATTCATATATATATATATATATATATATATATATATATATATATATATATATATATATATATATATATATATATATATATATATATATGTTGTACCTAGTAGCCAGAACGCACTTCTCAGCCTACTATGCAAGGCCCGAATTGCCTAATAAGCAAAGTTTTCATGAATTAATTATTTTTCGACTACCTAACCTACCTAACCTAACCTAACCTAACGTTTTCGGCTACCTAACCTAACCTAACCTACAAAGATAGGTTAGGTTAGGTTAGGTAGGGTTGGTTAAGTTCGGTCATATATTTACGTTAATTTTAACTCCTATAAAAAAAAATTGACCTCATACATAATGAAATGGGTAGCTTTATCATGTCATGAGAAAAAAAATAGAGAAAATATATTAATTCAGGAAAACTTGGCTTATTAGGCAAATCGGGCCTTGCATAGTAGGCTGAGAAGTGAGTTCTGGCTACCAGGTACGACATATATATATATATGTCGTACCTAATAGCCAGAATGCACTTCTCTGCCTACTATGCAAGGCCCAATTTGCCTAATAAGCCAAGTTTTCCTGGATTAATATATTTTCTCCAATTTTTTTCTTATGAAATGATAAAGCTACCCATTTCATATGTATGAGGTGAATTTTTTTTATTGGAGTTAAAATTAACATAGATATATGACCGAACCTAACCAACCCTACCTAACCTAACCAAACCTATCTTTATCGGTTAGGTTAGGTTAGGTAGCCCAAAAGGTAAGGTTAGGTCCGGGTAGGTAGGTTAGGTTGTCGAAAAAACATTAATTCATGAAAACTTGGCTTATTAGACAAATCGGGCCTTGCATAGTAGGCTGAGAAGTGCGTTCTGGCTACTAGGTACGACATATATATATATATATATATATATATATATATATATATATATTATATATATATATATATATATATATATATATATATATATATGTCGTACCTAGTAGCCAGAACGCACTTCTCAGCCTACTATGCAAGGCCCAATTTGCCTAATAAGCCAAGTTTTCCTGAATTAATATATTTTCTCTAATTTTTTTTCTTATGAAATGATAAAGCTACCCATTTCATTACGTATGAGATAAAAAAAATTTTATTGGAGTTAAATTTAACGTAGATATATGACCGAACCTAACCAACCCTACCTAACCTAACCTAACCTATCTCCATAGGTTAGGTTCGGTTAGGTAGCCTAAAAAGTTAGGTTAGGTTAGGTTAGGTAGGTTAGGTAGTCGAAAAACAATTAATTCATGAAAACGTGGCTTATTGGGCAAATTGGGCCTTGCATAGTAGGCTGAGAAGTGCGTTCTGGCTACTAGGTACGACATATATATATATATATATATATATATATATATATATATATATATATATATATATATATATATATATATATATATATAGACTAGAAATATAAATGAATTTGGAGAATTGATCTTTGAAATACCATCAACAGTGAAAAGAAATGTAAGAAAGATAGAGAAAATTCGTGTTAGAATTATTAATCTTACTTTTTCGGTCATATTTAATAATATATGTCTACAGGAAAGACTGCTACCAAAATATACTAATATATATATATATATATATATATATATATATATATATATATATATATATATATATATATAATATATATATATATATATATATATATATATGTCGTACCTAGTAGCCAGAACGCAATTCTCAGCCTACTATGCAAGGCCCGATTTGCCTAATAAGCCAAGTTTTCCTGAATTAATATATTTTCTCTATTTTTTTTCTTATGAAATGATAAAGCTACCCATTTCATTATGTATGAGGTCAATTTTTTTTTATTAGAGTTAAAATTAACGTAGATATATGACCGAACCTAACCAACCCTACCTAACCTAACCTAACCTATCTTAATAGGTTAGGTTTGGTTAGGTAGCGGGAAAAAGTTACGTTAGGTTAGGTTAGGTAGGTTAGGTAGTCGAAAAAACATTAATTCATGAAAACTTGGCTTATTAGGCAAATCGGGCCTTGCATAGTAGGCCAAGAAGTGAGTTCTGGCTATTAGGTACGACATATATATATATATATATATATATATATATATATATATATATATATATATATATATGTCGTACCTAGTAGCCAGAATGCACTTCTCAGCCTACTATGCAAGGCCCGATTTGCCTAATAAGCCAAGTTTTCCTGAATTAATATATTTTCTCTAATTTTTTTCTTATGAAATGATAAAGCTACCCATTTCATTATGTATGATGTCAATTTTTTTATATTGGAGTTAAAATTAACGTTGATATATGACCGAACCTAACCAACCCTACCTAACCTAACCTAACCTATCTATATAGGTTAGGTTAGGTTAGGTAGCCGAAAAAGTTAGGTTAGGTTAGGTTAGATATATATATATATATATATATATATATATATATGTCGTACCTAGTAGCCAGAACGCACTTCTCAGCCTACTATGCAAGGCCCGAATTGCCTAATAAGCCAAGTTTTCATGAATTAATTATTTTTCGACTACTTAACCTACCTAACCTAACCTAACCTAACTTATTCGGTTGCCTAATGAACCTAACCTATAAAGATAGGTTAGGTTAGGTTAGGTAGGGTTGGTTAGGTTCAGTCATATAGCTACGTTAATTTTAACTCCAATAAAAAAAAATTGACTTCATACATAATGATAATGGGTAGCTTTATCATTTCATAAGAAAAGATTTAGAGAAAATATATTAATACAGCAAAACTTGGCTTATTAGGCAAATTGGGCCTTGAATAGTAGGCCGAGAAGTGCGTTCTGGCTACTAGGTACGCACTATACGGTACGCTACTATATATATTATATATATATATATATATATATATATATATATATATATATATATATATATATATATATATGTCGTACCTAATAGCCAGAATGCACTTCTCTGCCTACTATGCAAGGCCCGATTTGCCTAATAAGCCAAGTTTTCATGAATTAATATATTTTCTACTATTTTTTTCTTATGAAATGATAAATATATCCATTTCATAATGAATGAGGTCAATTTTTTTTTATTGGAGTTAAAATTAACGTAGATATATGGACGAACCTAACCAACCCTACCTAACCTAACCTAACCTATCTTTATCGGTTAGGTTAGGTTAGGTAGCTGAAAAGGTTAGGTTAGGTTAGGTTAGGTAGGTTAGGTTAGTCGAAAAAACATTAATTCATGAAAACTTGGCTTATTAGGCAAATCGGGCCTTGCATAGTAGGCTGAGAAGTGCGTTCTGGCTACTAGATACGACATATATATATATATATATATATATATATATATATATATATATATATATATATATATATATATATATATATATATATATATATATATATATATATATATATATATATATATATATATATATATATTAGTATATTTTGGTAGCAGTCTTTCCTGTAGACATATATTATTAAATATGACCGAAAAAGTAAGATTAATAATTCTAACACGAATTTTCTCAATCTTTCGTACATTTCTTTTCACTGTTGGAGGTAATTCAAAAATCAATTCTCCAAAATTCATTTTTATTTCTAGTCTGACGCGACACTTGAGCGCGTTTCGTAAAACTTATTACATTTTCAAAGACTTTAGTTAACACATACACAACTGAATAGAACTTACACATCTCCGATTTTGTTTATATCTACATTTGAGTGAGGTGGATGGGGTGAGGTGGTATTTAATAAGGTATTAATTTCATCAACACAAGCCAGAACATGAAACAATGGGTATTGAATAGAAGTGATTGTAGAAAGCCTATTGGTCCATATTTCTTGATGCTTCTATATTGGAGCAGAGTCTTGAGGTGGGTAGAATATAGTGGTGCATTAATTGGCTGTTGATTGCTGGTGTTGACTTCTTGATGTGTAATGCCTCGCAAACGTCAAGCCGCCTGCTATCGCTGTATCTATCGATGATTTCTGTGTTGTTTACTAGGATTTCTCTGGCGATGGTTTGGTTGTGGGAAGAGATTATATGTTCCTTAATGGAGCCCTGTTGCTTATGCATCGTTAGACGCCTAGAAAGAGATGTTGTTGTCTTGCCTATATACTGTTTTTTTTTGGAGCTTACACTCCCCAGGAGGGCATTTGAAGGCATAGACGACGTTAGTCTCTTTTAAAGCGTTCTGTTTTGTGTCTGGAGAGTTTCTCATGAGTAGGCTGGCCGTTTTTCTGGTTTTATAGTAAATCGTCAGTTGTATCCTCTGATTTTTGTCTGTAGGGATAACGTTTCTATTAACAATATCTTTCAGGACCCTTTCCTCCGTTTTATGAGCTGTGGAAAAGAAGTTCCTGTAAAATAGTCTAATAGGGGGTATAGGTGTTGTGTTGGTTGTCTCTTCAGAGGTTGCATGGCGTTTCACTTTCCTTCTTATGATGTCTTCGATGAAACCATTGGAGAAGCCGTTGTTGACTAGGACCTGCCTTACCCTACAGAGTTCTTCGTCGACTTGCTTCCATTCTGAGCTGTGGCTGAGAGCACGGTCGACATATGCGTTAACAACACTCCTTTTGTACCTATCTGGGCAGTCGCTTTTGGCATTTAGGCACATTCCTATGTTCGTTTCCTTAGTGTAGACTGCAGTGTGGAAACCTCCGCTCCTTTCCATGACTGTTACATCTAGAAAGGGCAGCTTCCCATCCTTTTCCATCTCATAAGTGAAACGCAGCACGGAACTTCGCTCAAATGCCTCACTCAACTCCTGCAGATGTCTGACATCAGGTACCTGTGTAAAAATGTCGTCAACATACCTGCAGTATATGGCCGGTTTCATGTTCATGTCGACAAAGACTTTTTGCTCGATGGTACCCATGTAGAAGTTTGCAAACAGGACACCTAGGGGAGTAGTTTGGAGTAAGGCGTCCCTGTACATACCAGTTGCGTTGCTCCTGGTAGGATGGGTTCGAGTCACGTCTGGGGTGTGAGTTTTCAGTTGCATATAGTCCTGGGGACCATTCAGGCTTGTTCGCATATATATATATATATATATATATATATATATATATATATATATATATATATATATATATATATATATATATATATATATATATATATATATATATATATATATATATATATATATATATATATATATATATATATATATAGAATGGAAGGGAGTACCACCTCTAGCTGGAAGAAGGGGGACCCATAGCCTCGGAGGAAACCACGCATAACGCATTAGAGGGAATGTTTATATCCCCTCCAATACAGTTTCTGTGTGCTTTTCTCCTACCACCCCCTTCCTTTTTTATTTTTTGTGCTTTATTATGCATTTGATGGTTACAAGATATACATGGGTTGATACAAAAATAATAATGCAAAAAGGTGCTTAAAGGTTATGGATCTCTTGAAAAACACAACAGTGGGAAACATTGATGAATGTCACAGACGGGTTCGATCATTGTTGCAAGTCAAACACTTCTTCGAATTCCTCTGAAGTTGGACTAGTGCCCAAGACGCAACAGGCATTTCCCCTCTGAATCGCAACACTGAGGCCCTGGAACAAGAAACTTTTTGCTCTCTGGTCTTTTGTAGCGCTGATCAATTTGTCCCCCAATTCCTTCAGGAACTTCAATGCACATTTTCCCCACGAACCGAGGGTCTCCGAGCCGATCGGAACAAAGCTGTAGCAGTGTGCTAGACCTCTGTATTTAATAATTTTCTGCGATTCCCTGAAAGAAGCAGCACCACCGCTTTCACGTGTGCTGTAGTGGAGGTAGGTACTGGCCAGTGTGGCAGCGCACGTGTAGTCCCATACCACTTGCTTACCATCCTTCCAAGGTAGCAAGGTGACCCCATCAGGGAGCTTCTGAGGGTCGTTAGGTCTGGATAAGTGTGGTTCTCTTTGTGCCGGGCAGCGGGCTGTGGCGAGGCTCCTCTTGATGATGTCGTTGACTTCTTCATGTCTTGCAATTTTACCCTGTGATTTACGACATACCAGACCATGACGACCATATTGGTCTGCCATCGCAGTTCCGCAGATGCACCTATGTTCGGTGAGGATGGGGGCGGCAAGGCGAAGGGCAACTCCAATGCGGAGAGCGTCATGACTGAGGCGAGTTCCCAGGGCTGCATTGGGCACAGCAAATAAAAAAAATAATATAATATATATATATATATATATATATATATATATATATATATATATATATATATATATATATATATATATATATATATATATATATATATGCACAATATGCAAGTAAATTATAATATTAATTTATATGAAAGAAAATTCCTGTTTTGAATGAACAGCATATAAACATTTATGAATGCGTCTGTGGGTCGACCGCTGGATGTAATGGACTTGAGTCGAGGACGGGTTGCCGGAAGAGTTTTGTGGGGTGCCTGATCGTTTGATTGATTACATAGTTGTAATAATATAATTAGTGACGTTGTGTTTCACTTAACTGAGAATAATATTTGGTCTTCTGTGATTAATTTGGATTGTTCTGAGACCTTTTTGAAAGAGTTGATCTTGAGTTGGTTTAACATGTTCTGTGACAGGTGGGTGTGGCTCAGGGTGTTATATACAGGATGAGGATGCTGTATCGTGAGTGTAGGAGTTGTGTTTGTGTCAACGGGTTACTGAGAGATTCCTTTGCCATTGAGATATCAGTTCGCAGGGATGCCCAATTTCCATGGTGCTGCATATGTTGTTTCAGTCTGGGGGGGGGGGTCTGTACATAACACAAGGGAGCTGCCCGTCCTCCAAACAAAGACCCAAACGTGATTTCATGCGCCTGCCAAACCCTCCTGTTTAAGAATGAAAAATGGTTTACAAACGACTCACAACTGATTTCGTTCGAACATTTCTGGAACAAGTGCTTCATTGATGAATTTTGTTCGAACCACAACGCTGTAAATGCTTCACTCTTGTATTACAAATACAAATAATCGCCAACAGAACCTAAACACCTAACCTAACCAATGCCTATTTATATGCACAATATGCTAATATATTATAATATTAATTTATATATGAGAAAATTCCCGTTTTGAATGAACAGCATGTTAAAATTGCTGAATGCGTCTGTGGAGTCAACCGCTGAATGGAATGGACTTGAGTCGAGGATGGATTTAAGGGAGTTAATTACCTCATCAGACTACTGTGATGGGTGAAGGTGTACTTTTTTTTATTTTTATTTTTAAAACAGAGCAATTACAGCGTACAGTAACCATATAACAGGAAAGCACAGAAGAACGCAGAATAACAACAACACATAACACGTAACACATAACACAAAAGTGAAAACAAAGAATAACATAAAACTCAACAGAACACACACACACAAACAAAGCAGCACTACCCAGAAGGGGCGCGCCAAAAGCCTCAGGAATGACAAAAGTGCACAAAGAGCACAATAAAACCAAGGGTAAAATATAAACAAGGAATACACATATACACAATAACACAAACTAACACAAACACAAAACACACGCACCATGCGCCACACCACACAACAGCAGACAACACACCACAGAATCGAGAACACAATAACAGAACATGGTAATATAACAGTGGAAATACAACATAGTAAATAAAATGTAGGAAAATAACAAGGGAATACAACAAAGCAATACACAGCACAGTACATAGATCAAAGGAAACAGAACACATTTGCATTACATAGTAAAATATCAAAATAAAAAATAAAAAATAAAGAATCGGTATAACACAAACCAACATTGGAACATAGAATACAGTAAATAGGACACAGATAATAGAATAAATAGTAAATAAGCATAAACAAAAATGGAATCTTACACATAGGTAACAATGAAATACAGGCAAAAAAGAAAAAACACTACAGCATTATAACCCAGCCAGGTAAGAAAACAGGAAAAAAAAAGGAACCCGTATTACATAGCTCAACAAAACAACGAAAGAAATAAAGCAACACAAAGCAAGAACCACACACACAGTCAATCATCTTCTTATTTATCCGGATAGAAACGACGCGGGTACTTCTTCCTGTAGGCATCCCACTGCGCCCACATTTCCATAGGCGCGTTAACGTGACTACTCGACCCTCGCGGTCGATGCATGAAGTCAGGAACATCCAGCTCGGCGCCCTCCACCACGGAGGCGGTAGGCACGGGAAGAGGCCGCACAGAGGGCTTTGATACAGACGGTGGAACCACACGGGACTGAAGCACAGGAGTCGGCCGGACACAGGCCGGCAACATAGCGGGCGGAGTCGCAGGGGACGCAATCACAGAGGGCGATGGTGCAGGGGCCGACACCACAGGGGACGGAGTAACAAAGGACGACTGAGCAGAGGACAAAGGCGTGGAAGGCACAGACATGGACGCCAGAGGCACGGAGGCCGCCGGAATAGAAGCTTTTGTAAGAACCGGCACCAAGCCGGTTCCTCGCAACCTCGGCCGGTGCCACAACCTCCCAACCCGGGGAACCAGCAACCGGTGACGCGGAGGCAGCCGGAGAAGACACCGGACAAGGGCTAGGCGACAATCCCACCACAGGACCCATCACTGCTGCAACACGACCCACAGGAGCCGCAAAGCACTCCAACAGCGTCGCACACATCACCATCCCCAGAAGACGAACTCCCGGAGTCCTCAAATTCCCCGACGTCGGCCCAGGCCGCATTACGAGGCGGAGACAGACTCAAAGCTTGCCGCGAACGCTTGGACACAGGTCGCAGATCGTCGGAACTATTACCTCCGCTAGGAAGCACCGCAGCAGAACCGCTGGTTTCCTGTGCAATTCCCTGCAGCGCACGATCACTCAACATTGCAGCCTCAACAACCCGGGGAACAGGACCACACACCGCAGGAGACATCAGAGTGTGCACGTCGATACGGGTCGAAGACACAGCTGCCAGAGACAGTTCAGGCCGAGGCGCAGCCTCGACGTTCGGAATCACGAGACCACACACCACAGGAGACACAACTGGAGACTCGACAGGAGACGAGGCAGGCAGGGGAGGCTGAGGTGCGGGAACCGGGGATGCACTTCCATCCACTCCGATACCCACAGCCACATCGAGGCCGGCATCAGAGACTGGCAACGGGGCACCAGAGGACTGGGAAGTAACACGTTCCACAGCAGCACCTACCGACAGGTCCAGGACTGCCAACTGGGGAAAAGTCTTCCTCCCTGAAGAGGTTCACAGGCCCAACCCGGCTCGCATGACATCCCGCAGCCTGATGGCCCGAGAGTCCGCACCGGAAACAAGTCCGGGGCTGGCCCCCATAGAACACGTGTACCATGAAGTCCAGAAGCTGGAGAGACGAAGGGATGGAGTCCTTCAAGCGCAGCGCCACAGTGCGGGTCCCATTCGGGATACCCTTCCACCGCCTGGAGGAGACTGCATTCATTCGGACACTCAAGACCCGCCCATACCGGGTAAAATGACGCTGGAGAAGAGAGTCAGGGAACTCAAAGGGAGCACCATGAACTGCCACATAGGTAGTCTCACTGTCGGAAAATCCGACACCATTTAATAATATCATACAGACAGATAATATTGCTGTGTTGTATAAACAAGTTAACCCATAGAAAATGTAACTTGTAGTGGAATTTCCGTCTATAGAAAACGGGATATCATTACCACATACTATTATAAATTCACCACCTATTATGGTGGGAATTATTCTTAAATACATTAGTCTTTGGACTTTACCATCATAAAAACATCTCATATAAATTAACTAAATTATCAGAATTAAAATAGAGTAAATGTGACCCTTCTATCACTTACTGTCATCTGGACAATGTAGACCAGTAGCGTCAGGGAGGAGGGAGTGGTCAGCCATTGTTATTGTACTTAGACCACAGAGGCTCACGGGAGCAAATACGGCTCCTGTTAATTTTACTTGGACGAAGTGTTATGGAAACCAAAAGTGTACCATCATCAACACGCTGTCAACAAATACAAGTTAAGTGTTCTGCCGAAACCCGTTTATCTAATTATTTGTGGCCATGAATATTAGGTAGATATAAAGAGCGAGCCGGTTAGAATACGAACTGCCTCTTAATAAAAGGTAATTAAGCCTAGGTCTTTATGGTTCCTTGTACAGTGTTTTCTCTGATATAGCTGTCATATATTAGGATTCTGGCTTTACAGCTAGCGCCCTTTTGACAGGTCAAGACGAGGAAGCATGCTTTGTGTACCAGTTACTGGGTGATGGAAGCTACCTCAGAGAGGATAATTTGGTGTCTACATCCTAGTTATACCTGGTGGACTAAGGCCTGCTGTACAAATAAGATAAGGAACCTCTTCAATGTATGTAGTCTAATACTGTAGTTTGATTGGCTGCATATATATAAATTCAATATAAACCCCCCCTAATGTGTAGAGGATCGATTTGTGAGATTATTGCAGAAATACAGTCCACTTATCATCATACCAATTGCTATCGAAGTATATAAATTAACGTAATTATAAATTCATATAAATTAAATAAATATAAATCTCACAGGTCGGTTCCCACATTATTTGGTCCTTCGAACCGGATTATTTGGTCCTTTGAACCCACATTTGGTCATCTTAGTACCGGATGAACCAGTTAACCAGTGGATTCATTAAATATATTAGTGCAGTGTGATTTATACAAAGCCAGCAGTCAAAGACGGCTGCGTTGCCTCGAGTGAGTTCACGAGCCCCCCTCAGCTCGGTTTAGCCTTATCAGCGGTTTCATGCACACCCACAGATTTGGTGGCGTGTTATTCTGTGAGATGACAGCGCTAATATTGAAGCCAGCCAAATTAGTGGCTGTGTCTTCGCGAGATTGTTCACGGATTTCGTGGTGTTAAATTTCGCGAGAGATTATCCACGAATTTTGTGGAGTTTATTTCGCGAGGTCACTAATAATATTTAATACTTCTAGATAATATTAGAAGTTTCATAGAGGCAATTAAGAGGCTATTATCAATAATTGTGTATATTATTTCTCCAAAATAAAGAATTATTTAATATATTGCACTAGTGATCACAATATAATATTTACTAATTGCCAACCCACAACAGGGTAGGATATTACCATTGACTAGTTGAACTATTTATTGTTCATCCTAGTCCCATTACCATAGTCTAGTTGTACTATATTGGACAACCTAGCACCATTAATGAATGGTGCAGACCCTATTTTGGGTGTAAATTTTATCAACTCTGGCGCGCACCTTCTGGGTAGTGCTGCTTTGTTTGTGTGTGTGTTCTGTTGAGTTTTATGTTATTCTTTGTTTTTCACTTTTGTGTTATGTGTTACGTGTTATGTGTTGTTGTTATTCTGCGTTCTTCTGTGCTTTCCTGTTATATGGTTACTGTACGCTGTAATTGCTCTGTTTTAAAAATATAAATAAAAAAAAAGTACACCTTCACCCATCACAGTAGTCTGATGAGGTAATGAACTCCCTTAAATCCATCCTCGACTCAAGTCCTCGATTCAGCGGTTGACTCCACAGACGCATTCAGCAATTTTAACATGCTGTTCATTCAAAACGGGAATTTTCTCATATATAAATTAATATTATAATATATTAGCATATTGTGCATATAAATAGGCATTGGTTAGGTTAGGTGTTTAGGTTCTGTTGGCGATTATTTGTATTTGTAATACAAGAGTGAAGCATTTACAGCGTTGTGGTTCGAACAAAATTCATCAATGAAGCACTTGTTCCAGAAATGTTCGAACGAAATCAGTTGTGAGTCGTTTGTAAACCATTTTTCATTCTTAAACAGGAGGGTTTGGCAGGCGCATGAAATCACGTTGGGTCTTTGTTTGGAGGACGGGCAGCTCCCTTGTGTTATGTACAGACCCCCCCCCCCTCAAGACTGAAACAACATATGCAGCACCATGGAAATTGGGCATCCCTGCGAACTGATATCTCAATGGCAAAGGAATCTCTCAGTAACCCGTTGACACAAACACAACTCCTACACTCACGATACAGCATCCTCATCTGTATATAACACCCTGAGCCACACCCACCTGTCACAGAACCTGTTAAACCAACTCAAGATCAACTCTTTCAAAAAGGTCTCAGAACAATCCAAATTAATCACAGAAGACCAAATATTATTCTCAGTTAAGTGAAACACACGTCACTAATTATATTATTACAACTATGTAATCAATCAAACGATCAGGCACCCCACAAAACTCTTCCGGCAACCCGTCCTCGACTCAAGTCCATTACATCCAGCGGTCGACCCACAGACGCATTCATAAATGTTTATATGCTGTTCATTCAAACAGGAATTTTCTTCATATAAATAATATTATAATTTACTTGCATATTGTGCATATATATATATATATATATATATATATATATATATATATATATATATATAATTTTTTTTCTTATTTGCTGTGCCCAATGCAGCCCTGGGAAACTCATGACGCTCTCCGCATTGGAGTTGCCCTTCGCCTTGCCGCCCCCATCCTCACCGAACATAGGTGCATCTGCGGAACTGCAATGGCAGACCAATATGGTCGTCATGGTCTGGTATGTCGTAAATCACAGGGTAAAATTGCAAGACATGAAGAAGTCAACGACATCATCAAAAGGAGCCTCGCCACAGCCCGCTGCCCGGCACAAAGAGAACCACACTAATCCAGACCTAACGACCCTCAGAAGCTCCCTGATGGGGTCACCTTGCTACCTTGGAAGGATGGTAAGCAAGTGGTATGGGACTACACGTGCGCTGCCACACTGGCCAGTACCTACCTCCACTACAGCACACGTGAAAGCGGTGGTGCTGCTTCTTTCAGGGAATCGCAGAAAATTATTAAATACAGAGGTCTAGCACACTGCTACAGTTTTGTTCCGATCGGCTCGGAGACCCTCGGTTCGTGGGGAAAATGTGCATTGAAGTTCCTGAAGGAATTGGGGGACAAATTGATCAGCGCTACAAAAGACCAGAGAGCAAAAAGTTTCTTGTTCCAGGGCCTCAGTGTTGCGATTCAGAGGGGAAATGCCTGTTGCGTCTTGGGCACTAGTCCAACTTCAGAGGAATTCGAAGAAGTGTTTGACTTGCAACAATGATCGAACCGTCTGTGACATTCATCAATGTTTCCCACTGTTGTGTTTTTCAAGAGATCCATAACCTTTAAGCACCTTTTTGCATTATTATTTTTGTATCAACCCATGTATATTTGTAACCATCAAATGCATAATAAAGCACAAAAAATAAAAAAGGAAGGGGGTGGTAGGAGAAAAGCACACAGAAACTGTATTGGAGGGGATCTAAACATTCCCTCTAATGCGTTATGCGTGGTTTCCTCCGAGGCTATGTGTCCCCCTTCTTCCAGCTAGAGGTGGTACTCCCTTCCATTCTATATATATATATATATAATATATATATATATATATATATATATATATATATATATATATATATATATATATATATATATATATATATTTATATATATATATATATATATATATATATATATATATATATATATATATATATATATATATATATATATATATGCGAACAAGCCTGAATGGTCCCCAGGACTATATGCAACTGAAAACTCACACCCCAGACGTGACTCGAACCCATCCTACCAGGAGCAACGCAACTGGTATGTACAGGGACGCCTTACTCCAAACTACTCCCCTAGGTGTCCTGTTTGCAAACTTCTATATGGGTACCATCGAGCAAAAAGTCTTTGTCGACATGAACATGAAACCGGCCATATACTGCAGGTATGTTGACGATATTTTTACACAGGTACCTGATGTCAGACATCTGCAGGAGTTGAGTGAGGCATTTGAGCGAAGTTCCGTGCTGCGTTTCACTTATGAGATGGAAAAGGATGGGAAGCTGCCCTTTCTAGATGTAACAGTCATGGAAAGGAGCGGAGGTTTCCACACTGCAGTCTACACTAAGGAAACGAACATAGGAATGTGCCTAAATGCCAAAAGCGACTGCCCAGATAGGTACAAAAGGAGTGTTGTTAACGCATATGTCGACCGTGCTCTCAGCCACAGCTCAGAATGGAAGCAAGTCGACGAAGAACTCTGTAGGGAAAGGCAGGTCCTAGTCAACAACGGCTTCTCCAATGGTTTCATCGAAGACATCATAAGAAGGAAAGTGAAACGCCATGCAACCTCTGAAGAGACAACCAACACAACACCTATACCCCCTATGAGACTATTTTACAGGAAATTCTTTTCCACAGCTCATAAAACGGAGGAAAGGGTCCTGAAAGATATTGTTAATAGAAACGTTATCCCTACAGACAAAAATCAGAGGATACAACTGACGATTTACTATAAAACCAGAAAAACGGCCAGCCTACTCATGAGAAACTCTCCAGACACAAAACAGAACGCTTTAAAAGAGACTAACGTCGTCTATGCCTTCAAATGCCCTCCTGGGGACTGTAAGCTCCAAAAAACCCAGTATATAGGCAAGACAACAACATCTCTTTCTAGGCGTCTAACGATGCATAAGCAACAGGGCTCCATTAAGGAACATATAATCTCTTCCCACAACCAAACCATCGCCAGAGAAATCCTAGTAAACAACACAGAAATCATCGATAGATACAGCGATAGCAGGCGGCTTGACGTTTGCGAGGCATTACACATCAAGAAGTCAACACCAGCAATCAACAGCCAATTAATGCACCACTATATTCTACCCACCTCAAGACTCCGCTCCAATATAGAAGCATCAAGAAATATGGACCAATAGGCTTTCTACAATCACTTCTATTCAATACCCATTGTTTCATGTTCTGGCTTGTGTTGATGAAATTAATACCTTATTAAATACCACCTCACCCTATCCACCTCACTCAAATGTAGATATAAACAAAATCGGAGATGTGTAAGTTCTATACAGTTGTGTATGTGTTAACTAAAGTCTTTGAAAATGTAATAAGTTTTACGAAACGCGCTCAAGTGTCGCGTCAGACTAGAAATAAAAATGAATTTTGGAGAAATGATTTTTGAATTACCTCCAACAGTGAAAAGAAATGTACGAAAGATTGAGAAAATTCGTGTTAGAATTATTAATCTTACTTTTTCGGTCATATTTAATAATATATGTCTACAGGAAAGACTGCTACCAAAATATACTAATATATATATATATATTATATAATATAATATATATATATATATATATATATATATATATATATATATATATATATGTCGTACCTAGTAGCCAGAACGCACTTCTCAGCCTACTATGCAAGGCCCGATTTGCCTAATAAGCCAAGTTCTCCTGAATTATTATATTTTCTCTATTTTTTATCTTATGAAATGATAAAGCTACCCATTTCATTATGTATGAGGTCATTTTTTTTTATTGGAGTTAAAATTAACGTAGATATATGACCGAACCTAACCAACCCTACCTAACCTAACCTAACCTATCTTTATAGGTTAGGTTAAGTTAGGTACCCGAAAATGTTAGGTTAAGTTAGGTTAGGTAGGTTAGGTAGTCGAAAAAACAATTAATTCATGAAAACTTGGCTTATTAGGCAAATTGGGCTTTAAATAGTAGGCTGAGAAGTGCGTTCTGGCTACTAGGTACGACATATATATATATATATATATATATATATATATATATATATATATATATATATATATATATATATATGTCGTACCTAGTAGCCAGAACGCACTTCTATGCCTACTATTCAAGGCCCGATTTGCTTAATAAGCCAAGTTTTCATGAATTAATATATTTTCTCTAATTTTTTTCTTATGAAATTATAAAGCTACCCATTTCATTGTGTATGAGGTCAAATTTTTTTTATTGGAGTTAAAATTAATGTAGATATATGACCGAACCTAACCAACCCTACCTAACCTAACCTAACCTATCTTTATAGGTTAGGTTAGGTTAGGTAGCCGAAAACGTTAGGTTAGGTTAGGTTAGGTAGGTTAGGTAGTCGAAAAACAATTAATTCATGAAAACTTGGCTTATTAGGCAAATTGGGCCTTGAATAGTAGGCATAGAAGTGCGTTCTGGCTACTAGGTACGATATATATATATATATATATATATATATATATATATATATATATGTCGTACCTAATAGCCAGAACGCACTTCTCAGCCTACTATTCAAGGCCCGATTTGCCTAATAAGCCAAGTTTTCATGAATTAATGTTTTTTCGTCTACCTAACCTACCTAACCTAACCTAACCTAGCTTTTTTTGGCTACCTAACCTAACCTTACCTATAAATATAGGTTAGGTTAGGTTAGGTAGGGTTGGTTAGGTTCGGTCATATATCTACGTTAATTTTAACTCCAATAAAAAAAAATGACCTCATACATAGAGAAAAGGGTTGCTTTATCATGTCATAAGAAAAAAATTATAGTAAATATATTAATTCAGGAAAACTAGGCTTATTAGGCAAATCGGGCCTTGAATAGTAGCCTGAGAAGTGAGTTCTGGCTACTAGGTACGACATATATATATATATATATATATATATATGTCGTACCTAGTAGCCAGAACTCACTTTTTGGCCTACTATTCAAGGCCCGATTTGCCTAATAAGCCAAGTTTTCCTTAATTAATATTTTTTCTAATTTTTTTCTTATGAAATGATAAAGCTACCTATTTCATTATGTATGAGGTCAATTTTATTTTATTGGAGTTAAAATTAATGTAGATATATGACCGAACCTAACCAACCCTACCTATGTTAACCTAACCTATCTTTATAGGTTAGGTTTGGTTAGGTAGCCGAAAAAGTTAGGTTAGGTTAGGTTAGGTAGGTTAGGTAGTCGAAAAACATATTAATTCATGAAAACTTGGCTTATTAGGCAAATCGGGCCTTGCATAGTAGGCTGAGAAGTGCGTTCTGGCTACTAGGTACGACATATATATATATATATATATATATATATATATTAATGTTTTTTCGACTACCTAACCTACCTAACCTAACCTAACCTAACTTTTTCGGCTACCTAACCGAACCTAACCTATAAAGATAGGTTAGGTTAGGTTAGGTAGGGTTGGTTAGGTTAGGTTAGGGTTGGTTAGGTTAGGGTTAGGTTAGGTTAGGTTAGGTAGGTATATATTTATATATATATGTCGTACCTAGTAGCCAGAACGCACTTCTCGGCCTACTATTCAAGGCCCAATTGCCTAATAAGCCAAGTTAACCAGTATTAATATATTTTCTCTAAATTTTTTCTTATGAAATGATAAAGCTACCCATTTCATTATGTATGAAGTCAATTTTTTTATTGGAGTTAAAATTAAAATAGATATATGACTGAACCTAACCAACCCTACCTAACCTAACCTAACCTATCTTCATAGGTTAGGTTCATTTAGGCAACCGAATAAGTTAGGTTAGGTTAGGTTAGGTAGGTTAGGTAATCGAAAAATAATTCATTCATGAAAACTTGGCTTATTAGGCAATTCGGGCCTTGCATAGTAGGCTGAGAAGTGCGTTCTGGCTACTAGGTACGACATATATATATATATATATATATTTATATATATATGTCGTACCTAGTAGCCAGAACGCACTTCTCGGCCTACTATTCAAGGCCCAATTTGCCTAATAAGCCAAGTTAACCAGTATTACAATATGGATGTTTATGTTGAGTGTTGGTGTAAGTTTGGGTCAATACTTCGGCCAGGGAGGAGAATCTTTCACTGACCAACAGAACCAACGCATTTCTTTAACTCGACGGAATACAGTTATTGCTCCAAATGCATTTGTAAGGAACCTACAGATTCAGAACGCCCTCCCAGTGCAGCAGGGGTTCCCAGTTCAGCCTCGGTTACAGCCTTTACCTTTTAATCAGTTCAACATTCTCCAAAACGTTCCAATCCAGCCACAAGTTTTCCAGTCACCACAAGTGGCATTTCCTCCGTTCTCGCCACAACCACCTGTGGTGCAGCCTGCTTCTCCACTACCTACACAGTCGCCCCTGAACCTTTGTGGCCACTCCTCCGCTCTTGTACGTATAATAAACTTCTTGATTTACTACGCTTCACAAAAAAAAATATGCATAATGGCAAGCAAAAATTGTAAACACTTTGGCACCCCACAGGTACACGCCACTTACAAAAGCCGCGGGTACCACTTATCCTGGTGCAGAACCCAAGCCACCTTCAGTTGGGATCAAGGCAATTCCTATTGTTCGGGTCTTGGTAGAGACTTCAGACTTGTTTCGATAGAATCCAAAGATATTGATGACTTTATTACTGACATCATTGCTAGACGTACGTACCTCTCGATTATATATATATTTTTTTTTATATATTATATATAACGCGATCCAATGATGTGTACTTCGAAAACTTTAGAAATTCATAAACTTTAGGTTATATGTGAATTGATCTCCAAATTTAATTTTGCGCTGGGGTTCAAAAAGTGCAGAAGAGATTAATTTTGATCCTATTTCAGATGCAGTAAAGTTCTTCTGGACTGGCGGCAACAAACGAGGTTATGGCGTCTGGCGGTGGCTGTCGGGAAGCTTGGTGACTTACAGCAAGTGGTCCCATACTGGAGGGTATGTGGTCACCTTTCCCAGTGTTTATGAATATTATACTGTCCCTCTTGTATAATGATGCCGCTGAATTGTAATAGTTCGGTTAACTAGACTTAATTTATTTCACCGTGAGCAGGAATGGTCAGCCACAACCAGACAACCGTGAGGGACACGAGGACTGCTTAGCAGTGATGAACAACTTCTACAACGACGGCATTAAGTGGCACGACATTGCTTGCTACCACGATAAGCCCGTCATTTGTGAGACTTCGGTCTTGCCTTCTCCTTATTCTAACTTTTAATGGTATTGACCAACAACGGCACTAGTTGTGACCGATAAATGTTACTCGCTGCTTCTATTGCTCTAGCATAATTTGTAAAATAAATTGGAATTTATATAATCTACTTTGTCTCAAATGCCATCACCAATTAGAGGTGGAAAGGGAGAGCTTGCACATACACTAATTGGTTTGTATAATCTCATAAAACCGTTGGTTATTAATAACCAATATTTATAAGATGACAGATTTGTAATAACCTTAACTTTAAGTTCACCTGAAGTATTAATCTTTAGGACATTTACTTTTTTTTTCATTTTCTTGGTATGTATGTTCATCTAGTGTGCTTGCAAAGAAAGGTCTTTGGCTCTTTACATTCACATCAACTGGTGTACAGATTAGTGGGCTCAATTATACCAACACTTCCAACTGTGTATGGAGCCTGCCTACCCCACCTCCTTTCCTGATGCATTCAATGTATTACTGACATTGAAAGTTCCTTCTAACGTTCCTGTGGCTCATGGGTACTACATTTCAACATAGCTGTGTTCACATACCACCCGTGTAAACTCTCTCATTATCTACCTGTCAATTCCTGAGAATTTTGTAGGTAGTGATCATGTCCTCGTCAGAGATCACCCGTCATTCAGCTACGTGAAGAGAATTTCGGCTTCTTCGTAACTCTTGCCTCTTGGTTCTGGGACTAGCATAGTGATTTTTTTTTTTTTTCCTCTCCCTCTCCCAGCTGTCTTGTGCTTGACAGGGTACGGGCTCCATGCTGGGACTGCATACTTCAGAACTGGTCTTACGTACGTGGTTTACAAGGTTTTAAAAAAAATTCCTTACACTGCTTCCTAAAAGTAGTCCTGGTGTTAACCAGCCTTAAACATTAATTTTTACATGCTTAAACATCTGGGATAGTAAACGGTTAGATTTATCGTTCTTACAATTTGCTGTTATCCTGGTCATTGAAGCCCTTTCCTGGGAGGTAGCCGAATGCTTGGCAGCTCACTAAAGTGTTGGCGAGATCCAAATGTGGGTTTCAAAGAATGTGCCCTTAGTGCAATTCCTTGTCTGTCATGTTGTGACGGGAAAGGACCATAGAGATTGAGACGATGACATTGAGGAGAACTAGAAATAAGATTGTTCTGGTGGATTCGTTCACGAGTCTCCTCTTTGCAGCCAGCCATGTGCTACTTGTTTCGCCACTTGATTACTTTTAGTGAACGTGCCTTCCATACTACAGTAATTTTTGTTGCTGCCTTGGCTTCTGAACTGAATCTTTCCCATGCCTGTGCTACATGTAATAGCAGTATGGACGTGGGGCCTCAACTTGCGTTTGCATCCCCCTCCCCGCTCAGCTCGTTGTCGCCGTCTGGGGGCTTAGTGGGCGGCTGCCGGAGTGTGATGCTCCTTGGGACAGTCCTCTGTCCTTTTCTAGTCTTGTGCTCCTGCTGCCGTCCTCTCCAATTCTGCTGGGCATCTTTTCCTTTTCCTTCTGTTTCGTTTTTCTCCCCCCTCTTCTCCTATCTG